>CAUZXS010003321.1:10000-140000 GCA_963585895.1 Sepioteuthis lessoniana
TTTATTGTTAAATTCTTTTTTTTTCCAGCAAACAAACTTCAAGAAAACTCTGCCACAGAAAATAAGAGGACAAGGACGTGGGGCACCTGCCTCTCGATTCTCTGAGGGTAAACGTGCACTGCGTGGCAGTCGTGGTGGCCGTATCCGAATCCGAGGTGGCAGTGTAAGTCTGCGTGGTAGACGTGGAGGAATCCAACAGAAGCAGAAACAAGCAATCCAGGCTTTACGCAAAGCAAAAACAACTTTGTCAAAGATAAATGCACAAGTGAGAAGACATAACTTTGTCTCTCTCAAGCGAGGACTTCCAGTGAGTACTGCTAACTTTTGGCCATTTTCTTTTCGAATAGTGTTTCTATAAAGGAAATACTTTCAAAAATTTCTGGAAGAAAAACTTGTATCAATACTCTCATAATGCTCAGTTTTGTAGAGAAACACTTGAAGTCAATTATGAAGGCTTGCAGCAACACCAACTGATCCTCTGTCAGTCAAGGTGCCAATAAAAAATATCTAAGTTTGAAATATTGATGATGATACGGGAATAAGAGCCTATATTAACTTCTAATTATGGAGAGAGGTGTTGTTTTTCAATATAACTATATTTGGAGGTGTTAGTGGTGTAATGGTTATGCAAGGCAACCCAAATTCAAATCTTGGATGAGGCTGTTTGCATTTCACATAGTGCTAATATCCTTGGGAAAGGTATGAGCCAACTATTTTCTCTCCTGCTTTGGATAAATGGTAAGGCAGACTGGGCTCTTTAACCTTGATATGGCAATTACTCTAGGAGAAGGAAAGTTCTGAATTAAAACCTGTTAAACTCCGCTTAAAAATTAACCTTGTGTCACATCCTGCTCATGTGGAGAGGTTGGGTAAATACATCTAGTGTAACTACAAGGGTTGGCTGAAAAGTTCATAGGCTGACCTAGATACTCTTATAGAATATGACCAAATGAGGTTTATTTTTCAACATAGTTTCCTTTGCAGTCCACATACTTCTTTTATTGGTGTTGCAGTGCTTGGATTCCATTGGTCAAAAAAGTAATCATCAGTTGATATGACATTATATGAACTTTTCAACTCACCTTCATATATATCAGATCTATAAGATAGGAACAGGAATTAATCAAATTTATGGGAAGGAAAACACAATAAAACGATTACATTAACTGAATTTTATTTTACTTAATAGAGAAATCATTTAATGAAAGATGGAAATTTATGTAAACATTTAATAACATATAAAATATCAAAATACTCATGTATTTATAAAAAGGGTCGTAACTGAAAAACTTTAAAGCTGTAATTTATCCTATGTATGGAAAGTAAGGATCTTGTTTAGCATTATGTTTACATTGTTAATAAAACCCACACTAAAAAAAACTAAGCACTCAGTTTTGTTGAGAAATGTCATTATAAAGTTGCATTGATGGCACAGATTTCCTTGACTCTCTCTTGCTATCTGTTCCTATCATCTATCGCTCTTGGCAGGTCCTCTTGATAGCATTCAGTGTTCGGACAGAGGGGATGAATGTAACTCTTTGCTGTTGGCTAATTCTGGCATGCTATGTGCTGGAGCCACAGGAGAATATTGCTTGTGAGTTTGTCCCTGCTTCTCCATGTATTTTGTTCATTTTACTTGGATGGTTTGTGAGATAAAGGCAAGTGGCTAGTGTTTTGTGGAGTGTTGCTTCCAGGATGTAGCATTCTTGTGTCACTTTTTCTCTAAGTGCTTTGTTAAAACACTTGAAGTATATTATTGTTACTTAAGGTAAACTCAGTGATGAAAATTAGACGCTCTATAGATTCATCTTCGCAATGCTCCAGCATTTATGTACAGAAATCCTGACATGTGGTTTTGTTCTGGTCATTTACACTTTGTAATAACTGCAATGTTTTTTTGTTTTTTTCCCAAACAGTCTTGTGTGAAATTTGTGACACCTGGCTTGCCCTCTTTGTGGATTTCTGTGGACAGTGTAGGTAACTAGCATGAACACAGTCCAATTGTTTTTCAGATACTGACAGTTTCCCAGCACTTTTACACAAGCATTCTGTTGTTTTCAAATTTCCTATGCCAATTCTACATGAAATTTCAAATCAGTGGTGATTTCTTTAGATGTATTCTCTGCTATTAAATGACAATAAGCACACAAAATGCTTTCTCATAGCTATAGTTTTTGGCACCTGGTGCTGCTGAAAGCCTTAATAAATTTAAAGTTTATGTCTGCAAAACTGTATTATGAGTGTCAATATTCTAAATACTTTTTGATAAATTTCTAAAACTATTTTTGTAGACATCCTGTTTGTATAATATGCACACACACACACACATGCACACACATTGATGGAAAATGAAATTGCAACATCCTAAATCATGATGCTGATTTTGACCTGGGTACAGTATTTGCGTGCTAATGAGTAGAAGATATTCTTATAAAATTTTCCGTCATGACATATTTACACTCATTCACTGTCTGAAAGAAAATGTACAGTTTATAGATATGGAGTTTGAGTTCTGTTGAATACATCTTTATTTTGACTCTAGCTGATAATGCAAACACTTGGTGCTGCTGAAAGTCTAAAGATTAAACTTCAGGTATATCTCTGCAAAACTGTATTGTGAGTGTCAGTATCTTAAATAGTTTTTTTAATTTTTAGAATTATTTTTGTAAACACCTTTTTATATATATCTTACTGTGCAAAAGTTTTTGGCCACTTTAAGTTGATATGAATTTCTACCAACTGCCAACTTATAAGTGGATGTTTTGCATTGCATTTTTTGCAGATGATTCATATGTCCTGTTGGAGTAATTTCCATACCTAATCATTATATTTTGTTGCCCTTCTGAATGAGAGGGGAAGATGCAACCCCCCCCCAAATAGCTCTATTGTATGTACTGTTGATACATCTTGTGACAAGACATTTTGTTGACATAAGTGGAACAAAGGGCCTTAAAAATGGTATTAAAATGATATTACAAAAAGGCCTCAGCCCCCTCCAAATTGGGACTCTGTTTAAACATTATGTGCATTTATATTTATTTATATATATATATATATATATATATATATATATAGTGTGTAATAGAGCATATGTAGATCTAGGTTTGAATAAAGTAGACACAGTCAATGGCACTTGATTGTCAGTTTCTGTACCACACATGCTTTGATACATAGTAGCTGCATATACATATTCATGCTCATCTGCATTCACACACACACAGACACACACACACACACACACATATATATTTGATACACATTGTATTTATATACATATATCTATTCATTCAGCTTCTTCCTTTAGATTAACCTACTTGTCTGAACTCATAACCACTTGGTAAATAACACTTGAGCATTTTATCTATTTGGCCACTGCACCATACAACAATCTGGCGTTTTTATTTTGGTGTCTCAAACTCCAATATCTGTTCTTTCTGGATGGAGCACTATCTCTGGTCAATTATCTTTGAATAGTGTAACTGCTTTTAAGTTCTGTCTTTGATGTTATGTCTACCTTAGATCCTCAGGATCCTTTCCAATATGCTTCTTATCTAAGGTAGACTGACCATAGCAGTTTCTCAATGATGTTGCCATACATCCCTTGTACTTCTGGCTGTAAAACCTGATGTTATACTTACAAGATAGTTGGCACTCTGCAGAATGTTCCAAAATTATTATCTTTTTTTTTTTTTTTTTTTTTGACAGAAATTTGTGATTATTTCTTTCCAGTAAAAAAAAAAAAATTGGAACATTTTTATATTTTTAATTTCTGTTTTGAATACAAGTTGCAAAGTTCCTACCCACCAAAAAGTTTTTTTTTTTGGTGGAAACTTCACAAGTTTTATTTAAAACAAAAATTAAAAGTTCATCAATGTCCTTACAAAAAATGATTGGGTATTTTGGACATTCGTATATAATAGAGAATATTGTATTTTTTGTTTTTTTAGTCATATTTCTTAGCCACATTGTTGAATATTTTCCCAAATATTTATTGGTGAAGGGGTTAACATGCTGAACTGGAACATCAAAGTGAGTTCTAACTCCAGTCATGCCAGTACATTCACTTTTGGACAAAATGTGAACCCCCTTATCTTCCCAGCTGTAGGTTAGATAGTATCACTAATGTTCTTTTACAAGTATGTCTTTGGCATTAAATAACCTACAAAAGTTGATATGCCATTACAACAAAAAACCAAGCCAAACCAAATATTTATCAATGGAGAAAATTATAATTGAGAAATAAAGACATTAGTCTTTAATAAATCTATTGCTAATTGAGTAATATTTTAGAATCTGTTAAGTTTGTATCAAAAGATTTTGTCATTTACCATGTAGCTAAGATTTAAAATGAGTTTTAACCATAAAAATATAGATGGATGGACACATCACTTTATCAAGGTTACTATTTTTTTTCTGGGAGAATTATAGTTTAACTTCTTTTTCATCCTGAGTACAATCATTGAAATCTGGAAGCTTGTGTTATAATATTATTAGCATAAATCCTTTCATTTTTAATGATAAAGTTTAGTAATTGTGTTGTCTAGGAACAGCGTATATAGGAGAGAGAGAGAGCAGAGTAGAAGAGAAATGAACTTATTGGTTAACATTTTTTCAAGATTTTATTCTAACCTTAAAGTGGATGTTATAGTGCTTTAAACCAGATTTAAAACTGTTCTTCTTCATGATTTTTTTTTTTAATTGGTACAAAATTTTTGCCACATTCCTTTTCTAAATATACTGACATGCAATATCAGATTTGAAACAGTACCTTTATTTCCAATACCCCAACATTTTAGTTTCTTATATTGACTATTTTCAACTCTGACTTGGTGTGGTTGTACCTGTTAAGAGTTTAATCTATATGTCAAATAAATCTGTTTAAAAACTTTCATATTTGATTGGACCTTGTGTAAAAAAAGAAATCTAAGAAACAACTAAACAAAAAAAATGTAAATAATAATGTACAATGAATGCAATTCTAGGCATGAAATAACCCTAGACTGGTTGACATGCCGTTAGAACCAGTTGATTGACTATTTTGATTTGAAATATCGATTTATTGATTTTTTTATTTCTTGTCAATACATTAGATGTTGATACCTAAGAACAATATTATTTCTATCCCAGATATGTAGCATTTGATATTTTGTAACAGTTTTGAAAGAACAGAATCTGAAACAACTTAATTACACTGTAAAGAGCCAATTAGGTGATTCCTGTTATATTATGGTAAGGTAATCTTATCTTGTCAACAAATTTACAAGTGTTGTGAGCTTGTCCCATCCTGGGTGCTACGCCTGTGACTTTAGTTTTGTACAAGACTAAGCTGAATTTTATAGGCAGAAGGAAAAGTCAGAGTCATCTTGTAATTAAAATATGATTCTGTAACTATTTTCCATGTTCTGGCATACGATGTTAGTTGGAATCTATAGGTGGGCATAGTTGCAACAATATTAACAGCTAAGGGTCTAACAATTTATAGTTTACACTGGTATAGTATCTCCAAACTACTGATGCTAGATTAACCTAGAATAAATATACAGAGCTTTTATAGGGTTCATTCCCAACAAGCAGGGTTGTTGAGCTATTTTAAAGCTGATTGTTTGTTATATGTATGTACTTCTAACAGAAGAGATGCATATTTTTAAAAAGAAAGACTAACCCTTTATAATGTCTCTTATAAGCTATGAACTTAATTTCTTACTTGATAATTGTATTTTCTGTACTTATATAATTCTAAACATGTTATTTAATATACTAATTTACTTTATATTAAAGACATTTCTTTTGTGAAGTCATGAAAATCCTGTTTTTATTTCAGTGCCTGTAAATCTTCAAAATAAAGTTATGAAAAGTTAATTTGCCTATCTTTGTATTTGATCTTTCTCTTCAGCAACAGCAGTCACCACAATCTGGTTCTCTTCAAAGGAGTACTATCAAACGTCCCTGGAGCAATCGAAGCCGAATGCGTGGGCGTGGTAGAAGTTTTCAGAACCGATTCGTCCCTTCAAAGTTGAATCGTAATGCCAGCAATAGTCTGATTTCATTAAAATCCAACTCCAGTCAGCAGACGGTCAGACAGTTTGGCAGTACTACATCTTTAAATAGTCAAAACCGAGGTAGAAAAAGAGCGTGAGTGTCTGCTTATTCTTTTACACCCTTTTGTTGCAGTGCATTTAATGGCAGGAATGCACTTTTGACCAGAAAATAAAAAAGCTTGAAGAATAAAAAAAATGTTTATTGGAGTTTCACTATTAATGCTACAATATTTTATTAATGCTGAGGTGGATGTTTTCAAAAATGTATTTATTAGGGAATTTTTTATTCACTCATTCTTCTAAAAAAAATGCTGTTTTACTAAAGTTTAAGTAGTAATAAAGTATATTAATATTTTTAAAGATTTTAATGCTAGGTATATTGCACTCGATCCAAAATTTTTAAGTAATGTGGACTAAAGTTGCATCTTGTTCTTGTGCAACAAGTTGCTCTCTAAACTAAAAGGGTTAAAAAATGTTCTTGATTTTTCTTCTAGCAAGATAATCTTGGTTTCACTTGTTGATTAATTTTTTTTTTTTTTTTTTGTGTGTGTGTGTTAATCTTTAGGTCTATGAATAATTCTTTCTTGCCTTAATTTGCACAATTAATGATTATATGAAATAAAGATTGGAAAAAAAGTTTTAGAACATTATTATAGATCTTAATGTATTGTCATGAATTATTAAATCTATGAAAGTCTTGTACTTATCTGCTGTTACCCTGTTGGCAGGACTTACAATATGCTGACTGTATCCTCTGCAGAGGGGTAAGACCCCTCTCTCCAAAAAAGGGGGTGTCCTGTGTATGACACAACTACCCATAAGGGTGTGCTTCAAGTTCTGGAAAGTGTAGACTATCCCTTCATTGACATTAGTTGCAGGTCCACTCTGACTAGGAGTGGTAGTGCCTTTGAATCTCATTTATGATTCAAAAAGATCTGGTTAAAAATTCTTTGTATCAATAAAATTTTGTGTCAAAAATAAAAAAAAATACACCAAAAATGTAAATATGTATATACAATTAATGTAATTCTTTAACCTCTAGGCATAGACTTGACCTAAATGGGTTGACATGCCATTAAAATCATTCCACCATTCAAGAAACAGGAACTTAGAGGTGCTTTTATCATAATGGTTATCATTGTAGGAAATGAAATTGGAGACCTGAGTTCAAATCCTGGACAAGATTGTTTGCATTTCATTTTGTGCTAATGCATTTATATATCAGATATTGGCATAATGGTTAGAGTGTTCGCCAATGGCAGGTTGAATCATACCAAAGACTCAAAAAATGGTACTTGATGCTACCTTGCTTAACACTCAGCATTATAAGGTAAGGATCAGAGGTAAAGTAGATCAATCCAGGGAAAGGAGTAGCGCCCTCCCCTACACCTTGGTGTAGTAGCTATTGAAAAGGGAGCTTCTGGGTCACCCTCAACTGCGGTCGCCAACTTTACTTACTTACTTGGAAAAGGCATAAATCTATCTTCTCTTTCATCAACCTATGGGTAAATAGTAGGGCAGACTGGGGTTTTAGCCTTGGTTGGGCAACTAGTCTTTGAGAAGGAAAACTTTCAAACTAACTTTATTCCACTTAAAAATTGACCTTGTGTCACATCTTGCCCATGGAAGAGGGGTTGGGTAAATACAAAAATCAGATCATTAGAAATATAGATAATGGATTCAAATAATTTTTTATTTTGTTTTATCAGTTTACAAATTAAAGGCTGTGATTGTATATTGTGTCTTTTCTGCTGAACTTTTGAAAATTTAAGTGTATTTAAAAATTTTTTTTTAATTGTAACACATCGCTCAACAAGTCCTGGGCCCTAACTAATAAAACAACAACTTTTAGGCAAAACTCAACTTTATTCATTAACATAGTCTCCTTGTAGGGTGATACACTGATTCCAATGCTTCTCTAACAAGTTGATGCCTTTTTTGTAGAACAATTTGTCTTTGGGCTCAAAATATGCTTAAATTTCTGATATCACTTCTTCATTGGAGCCAAATCTCTTTCCCTGGAGCATTCTTTTGAGGTCTGCAAACAGCCAGTAGTTTCTGGGGGCCAGATTTGGAGAATAGGGTGGGTGCGGAAGCAATTTGAAGTGCAATTCATGTAGTTTTGCCATCGTTGTGATCAACTTGTGACACAGTTCATGGTCTTGGTAAAAAACCACTTTTTTCTTCTTCATTTGTGGCCGTCTTTTGGCGATTTCTTCCTTCAAATGCACTAATAATGCTATATAATATTCACTATTGATGGTTTTTCCTTTCACAAGGTAATCTATAAACAAAAATACCTTGCACATCCCAAAATACTGAGGCCAAAATTTTGCCTGCTGATGTTTGCATCTTTAGCCACTTTGGACGGCTTTCATCTGCTGCTCTCCACTCAACTAAATGTCGATTTGACTCCAGAGTGAAGTAATGGATCCATGTTTCATTCATTGTCACATATGCAAAAAATTCCTTTTTGTTGCATTGAGATAGTTGCAAACAACACTCTGAATTGTTGACATGTTGTTTTTAATCGAATGTGAGTAAAAGCAGCACCCACTTTGAACACAGCTTTCTCATTGACAAATGTTCATACAAAATGGTGAATACACTGCCTTCTGATATCTTCAACTCCTCTGCTATCTCATGCAACTTCAATTTACGGTCAGCCAAAACGAGTTTGTGGAGTTTTTTGGTGTTTTCCCGGACAGCTGCCGAATTTGGGCGACCTGAGCATTCAGCATCATTTGTGTCTGTACGCCTGTGTTTAAAGTCAGCATACCACCTCTTAACTGTTGTTTCTGACAGAGCAGTGTCTGAATAACACTTATGAAGCCATTGCTTTGCTTGAACAGTATTTTTTCCTATCAGAAAGCAAAACTTTATCAACACACGAAATTCAGATTTTTTCCATTGTTTTGAAAATTTGCAACAGTAAAGTTGGTGACCTTAGTCGAGAGTGATCCGAAGGCCCCCTTTTCAATAGCTACCACACCGTGGTGTAGGGGAGGATGCTACTCCATTCTCTGGATTGCTCCACTTTACCCTTGATCCTTACCTTATAATGCTGAGTGTTAAGCAAGGCAGCATCAGGTACCATTTTTTGAGTCTTTGGTATGACTCAACCATGGATTTAACCCCTGTCTCCTGGACCATTGGCAAACTCTCCTCATTAAGCCAATAGCCCAGTTTAAGTAAAGTTGGTGACTGTAGTTGAGGGTGACCTGAAGGCTCCCTTTTCAGTAGCTACTATACCGAGGTGTAGGGGAGGGTGCCACTCCTTTCCCTGGATTACTCCACTTTACCCTTGATACATACCTTATAATGCTGAGTGTTAAGTAAGGAGGTATCATGTACCATTTTTTAAGTCTTTGGTATGACTTGACCTGGGATTGAACCCCGGTCTCCTGGACCATTGGTGAAGGTTTAGCTACACTTAAATAACTGTAATTTGTAAACTAATAATCTGATTGGGCTCAAATTTTGACACATGCCACTTGAAGGTTAATACTTTATAAAAACCATATGGATTTTTTTTTATTAGTTGTGCCATCTATATGTCAGGACTGAGACTTATTGAGTGATGTCTTATATTTCATGAAAGGCAAATAATTTTTTTTCTTTGTTTTATTTAAGGTGGCGGGATAATTCAGTTCAGAGAGAAACTCCTAAAATTATGACAATCAGTGTGAGCAACTCTACTACCAGGTAAGACAATAAGTAGCAATTCATTTCATAATTTCTTTTGGAATTTACACTGGATTTCTCAAAAGTGGAAGTGTTTCCCTGTTCCTTATTGGTTTCTTCAACATTAAATGACATTCAAATAAATATAAAATTGTGAATCTATTTTTGCACACTTGAAAATTGAAGTGACTTTTTGGTTGCTTTTTTTTTTTTTTTTTTTGTATATTTGATATTGAATAAATTGATAAAAAATTAATTACATTTAAAGCAGTATTTTTTAAAAAATTGAATAAATATGATAGATTATGTTCTGTAAAATATGTATGTGTGTGTGTATATATATATATATAATCATCATTAGGTCTCACTGCTTGCTTAGATTTCCATGACTCTCTCTCTCACCATTTATCCCTATCATCTGTTACTTCAATCTGGTCTTTTAGACTACATCCAGTGTCCATACAGAGCTATTGTATGTAAGTTCTTGTTGGTTGCCCAACACTAGCGTGTTCCTGTGCTGGGGTTCATAGAAGGACATCATTTATAAGTTCATCCTTGCTTCTCCAACAGTGTCCTGCATGCTTTATCCGTCTTATTTGGATAGTTTTAGAGATAGGGGGTTGGTGGCTGTACAGCTGCTGTTTTGTGGGATGTTGCTTTCGGGAGTTGTTCGTTCAATATAGCTCATAGCATTCTTGTCCAGTTTCCATCTAACTTTTTCTATATATGTTTTGTCAGCATCCATATAGTCAAATTGACACAATTGCTGCTTGGAAGAAATTTTTATTTTATATATAGATCTTTAATTGATATATATATATATATATATATAATTTTAATTTCAGAGTTCAGAACAACAGATCCTCAAATATGAGACCTCATATAGGGGTGAGTAAAGTTTTTTTTTAAATATAACAGAAAACACTAGCTCTATCTGTGAAAATTTTGTGGAATACAGATATAACATTTGCACAAATTTCAACTATAAATAACATTCTTGTTAATTTCTATTTTTAAAAATTTGGTTGATTAATAAAACATATCTAACAAAGATAAGTTAGATATAACCTTACACTTAAAAAAAAAACAACAAAGTAATAGAATTTGAATGGAAAAATTAAAGATTTTGTGTGTGAAGCAAGTTGCTCACTTTAGTTGGTAAATATATTTATCTTAATTTTTAGAAAAATTTAGTTCACTTTTTAAGTGAGTGATTAATGTTGACAGTTTGTAAGAAGTTTAAGTTTCATAACACTACTGAAGCTGAGAATAATCATAAAAGCTACCTACAAAACAATGACTTATGAAATTTTTTTTTTTTTAAATTAAAAGAATAATCTTGAAACCACCTCCAAATAAGCAAAAACACTCCCCCACCAAACGGATACACCCACACAATAAATTATTATCTAAAGGTGCAATATCTGGTGAATATGGCAAATTAGTGAAAAACTTCCTAGGCAAGCAGTAAAAATTTTTACCTGTCACCAAAATAAATATGGTCTATTGTTATCCTGATAGAATATTGTCACTTTGGATGCTTTTTCATCGATTGTTGCCTTTCATTGGTATAACTGGGAACATTACTTTTTCAAATCAGTTGCTTGGTTATCTGGAAGAGCTCCTAGTAGAGAATTCTTTTTCTAATCTCTCATCATAAACCCATCATCCTTATCTATTTGGACTAGCTCACCTGGTGTTCCCATTGAGTGGGTTATTGTAAGTTGATTGCTTTGTACACCAGGCAGTACCTACTTTGCAGGGTTAAGTTTATTGCTTTGCATTTGAGGCACCCTTAAAGGGGAATACTGAAAATTTCAAGCATTTTTTGTGATGGCTATGCATGAGTCTTGATTTGTGCCTGTCCTATCTCTAAATGACCTTGTGTCAAATTTTGGCTTGATGGGAGGTTAGATTAATCCTTCATGAATACATAACTTTGGATAAAAGTTGTTTACCTCCAAATCATTTGTATTCTACATTGTGATAAAATATTCAGTTTTCATAATTTAAAAACCTTTTTTATATTTAGTGAAACACACAGAAATACAAGTGATTAAGTTTGTTTTTGTTAAGCTTATATGGAAGCTATGTAAACAGTGTGGCATTCTCTTAGTGTGGTTTCAAGCATTAAATGGTTTGATCTTATTAGCAAGAACATCAATGAATAAAGGTTGATCTTATTAGAATTAAATAAAAGAATGGTTCAGAAATGATAATTAGGAACCATAAATTGAAATCAGTGCTAGTGAGAATTGAATTTGGCATAGATCTTGTAAATTCTAGTGAAATTCAATATCTCTAAGTTTCACCCACTTTCATTTTCAATCCACTGTTATCCAGTTGATATGAATAATGGCTCTAAAATTGAATAACAACTACAATGTTTATATAAGTTTATTATTTATGTAAATTCCTTTATGATATCCAGAGGTCATTTGAAAATTTTTTGTCTATCGGCCAAATGGTTTTTGCTGGTGGTCATATCAAATTAAGATCATATGGCTTGAATGAGGAAGCTTATTATAAAAGGCAAAAAGAGAAAGATTAATGAACTTAGAAATTAATTACTCTTAATTTGAAATATAAAAAATGGGCCTATATGAAGCAAGATCAGATGAGCTTACTAGTTTTTACTGGTTGCACACAGCATAGTCTTGCAAACTTTGCAGGTTGTCTTTCCCAGTTGGCTGGGGCTGTAGAATACACCGACTGCACCTCTGCAGAGGGGTAAGACCCCCCCCCATGAGTGTCCTGGATATGACACTAAACCATCTGATGGTGAGGTTCCAGTGATGCTGGAGCTTTGGGGAATGCAAAGCACCCCTTCATTACCATTGCTCCCTGGTCCAGTCTGGCCTGGAATGGTAGCACCTGATAGGGCCCTATCTATGGGTCAAATAGAACTAAACTGCATACTTATGCTAAACTGAATTGTTTGAATTATAACTATTTGACTAAACTGAATAGGTTGAAATAGAAATGTTTTTGACAATTAAACTGTACTTACATTTAAACTGCATGCTTATGCTAAACTGAATTGTTTGAAATGGAACTGTTTTTGACATTGAAACTATACTTACACTAAACTGAATTGTTATATATAGAACTGTTTTGACATTTAACTGTGTGTAAACAAAATATGTACTTATACTAAACTGAATTAGCTCTGAATAAACTGAATCGTTTGAAATAGAAATGTTTTTGACAATTAAACTGTGTACTCATGCTAAACTGAATTGTTTGAAATAGAACTGATTATTTGCATAAAAATGGATTTGGCGTTAAATAACCTACAAAGGTTGATATGCCAAGAAACCCAACCAACATTTGCAGGTTGTCTAGAGTCTTCAGCAATAACTTTGAAGAATCAACAGCCCTAAGATAAAATATAACATGAGCACTTCATTGCATCAGTCACTAAGAGTAGAAGGATGTATAGATTGTGCATGCTAAACTTCAACTGAATAAATTTTTCTATAGTTACAACAGCGTTCATCATTCAATTCCATACCTAGTATTTTGTTCCAACATCACACTTTCAGCAGACCAGTGCTATATGGTCAAATATCACCCAGTCAGTGTTAAAGAAAAGCCAACAAACAACATAGACGACAGCAGCCAAATCTGTAACATTAGAATTAGAATTGGTACTTTGCTTCAAACACCTCCAAGCTGTAGAAACAGTTCCATATTAATGCTGTTATAATTGCACATATTAATTAACATGAAGTTTTTCAGAGCTTAAGATATATTGACTATGTTGGTTATCTTGTGCATTATCTAATATTTATTTGTCACAAGTGATGGTTACATTTAAGTGTTATCATCTTCATCTAGAATGTCATTCAGCAAGAAATCTCCTGCACAAAATTTCACTAACCACATTTAATTATTTACAGTACCGTTTCCATAAACTGCACATATCTCTTTTTGCATTTGAGTTAGATTTTCATCTTTTCTTAAAATTGTTCATTTAAGTAAAAAATCAGACATTTTTTATTACTCTCTTTATTAAACAACATATTTGGAGAGTTGAATTTTTTGAATTAAAAATATTCTGAAAAAACATGCTAGTATTGATAGCAATTACATAATAGATGCCTAAATTTAATTTTGACTGAAGATTTTGGTTTTTTTATCTTTTTAAAATGATATGAAATAGTAATTTTCTTTATTTCATATCCATAGATAAGTTTAATCATTTAAAAAGTAATCTTAATTTTTCCTGATCTTAAAGAACAATAAAAATGTTGTCTGATCTTTATAAAATTATTTAGGCCAAATTATATTTAAAAAATATTTTTTTATCATAAAACCAATCTATTTTGTAATTCTATTAGCAAAATAATCTTGATTGCTGTTATAGCTTTTGGCAAGTCTTTCATTATAATTTCTTTTGTATAGTTTTACTTGTAAACATTTCTTTTTTTCTTTGTAGACACAGAATTTTAACTTCAGTACAGGAATTTTTGCCCAAGGTTCAGTAAGTAGAAAATTTTGCTTAAAAACAAAAATTGTCTATGTTTTTAAGGCCACCATTAAGCTTGATATCAAGTCATTTTCTATTTGTAGAAATGATGTAACAGTATTTGAAAAATAATTGAATTAGAATAGTAATGGGGTATCATTGAACTTTAAAAAAATACCTGCTAAAAATTGACTTAAAAAAAACAACAACCAAAAAACTACTTGGTTCAGAAAATTTTTCTTCACTTTAGAATTTTATTTTGCTTGTTCCATTTTTATATTTATCTTGAAGGTTCAGTAATGTTTTGTATTTTATCTCTTCAAACTTGAACATCATAATTGTTGTACTCCCTACATAATGGTCTCACCCTCCTCCATAAATACATGTCAACAAGACTGTCAGATGGAGTGCACCAATCAGCGTGACACAATCACGTGTGATGCCATTTGCATAGTGGACGGATAGTCACTACCACACTGGACTCTCAGCTTTCTACCAACTAACTACTGTTTAACCAGGTTCACTTGTATCTTGTTTCTGTTACTTGAATATATATGTTTTTCTATCAAACCTTTTGTGTTCCTTGTGTCTTTCTTTGGTCAGCATCACAACAATAATAAAAAGAAAAAATGATACCTTTTTAAAAAAGGTATTATTATTATATGAAGTAGTTCATAACTTCATTTTCTTTTTCTATATTGATATTAATCATAATATCTTTTAATTATACTATTTATTATATATTTACCTTCAAGACTTTAATCTGTTAGATTGCTTGGAGCCCACTTAGCTGCATCTCTGCAGAGGGGTAAGATCACCCGACCAACAAGTGTCCTAGACATGACACTAAACCATCTGACGATGAGGGAATGTGGAGTATCCTTTCATTGCCATTAGTCTCAGGTTTACTCTGATCTGGAATGGTAGTACCTGTTAGGGTTTCATCTGTGGATCAAATACAGCTGTTGAATCATTTAACTGTGTGCAAACAAATGACTGATATTAAATTGAATTGTTAGTGTTACATAGCAATACTTGAAACCATTTAACTGTGTGCAAAGAAATGAGTAATGTTAAACAAAATTATTAGTGTTAAATAGTGCGCAAATAAAACTATTACTGTTTGATAGCAATACTTGAAACCATTTAAATGTGTACAGACAAATGAGATCCGACTTGTTTAAACAAGTCGGATCTCATTTGTTACTTACAAATTATTTGTTTACAAATCAAATATATTTAATATAAATACATATATATAAATAGGATTTGGCACTACATAACCTATAAGGGTTGATATGCCATAAAAACCAACCAATCCAACCCAAATTGCTTGGTTGGCAGAGTTTAGTATACGCTAATGTTTCCTCTGCAGAAGAGTAAAACTCCCACCAAAATGGGGTGTTCTGTGTATGACATTAAACTGCATCTGATGGTGGGGCTTGAGTTTTGGAGTTCTAGAGAGTTCAGGGTTCTACTATATTGCCATTACTCCCAGGTCCCCTCTGACCTGCAGTGGTAGTACCTGTTAGGGTCCTACCTGTGTATTAAATAGACCCGTTTGCCAATTATTTGTATTAGGTAGGAATACTTGATATCATATATAACTGTGTGCAAAAAACTTAAACATAAATGTTCACAATTCTCTAACAAGTAGGCATAAAAGAAGCCAGGCGAGTTGACAAAGTGTTAAAATAAATAAATCAATCATGAATATTTATGAAAGGATAAGCATAAGAAAGAAAATGATATAAGATAGGCAGATAAAAACAGTTGTTATTTTATAGAGTATAACATTTCGTGCTTCATTAATAAATGCAACCAAAAAACGAATCCAAATAAAGGGTCAGTTGAAAAATTCACTTGTTCACTCTCATGGAATATAACCAAACGAGGTTTATTTTTCAACATAATCTCTCTTGTGATCCATACACTTCTTTGATCAGTGTTGCAGTGAATCCCTCATATGTAGATGATTATTAATATCAAAAAAACAAATATTTAGATTTCCATGAGCACAGGTACTACACTCTAATCTTTGGCAGGTGTGTCAGGGAGTGAGATACAGTTTAATCCTAACAGTAGTTGCTAATAAATGAACGAAGTAAATTATACTGTTGATTATATTATCGATAATGATGAGCACATTTCACTGATCAGTGGTTAGGTACGTAATGTTAATAACCTTCATGGAATCAAATTTAATCCACTGTCATTATACACTGTTACATAAAAAAAAAAAATTGCAATTTCAAAAATATTCATCAATTAATTAGATAGCCAGATCAGACATTACTAACAAACTTATGTCTTGTTTGCTTCTCAACCTGAAAAGGAAATGTTGAGTCCTGTAAAACAAAAAATGCTAGTTAATCTTAGTTTAACAATTAATGTAATAAAAAAATGATTTTACTAGTTTTGATGTATAAATTGGTAGGTGACTTGATTAGACATTGTTTGATAATTTTGACAATAAGAGAAAGCTAATATTTGCTCTTTTTTTCAGACTGGAGTTTCCTTAAATGATCGTTTTACATCTTCAGAAGGATCAAGCAGTTCTGTTATTGTTAACAGTCGAGAACGTAAAGTGTTTTTCTGATTGTTTCCAGACCAGACGTTTTGAACTGTTTACAGATTATCCACTTTGTGTTGGAGGTGGACTTTTCTGGAAAAAAGTTGAATCTGTCATGGTGCAAGTTTTTTTTTTTTTTAAATTTTTTTTTTAACTGAATTGCATTATTTCCTGGTCTGTGTGTTCAAGCTCAAATCCATCCTGTCATATAACTCATCCTAAACCACACAAAACAAAAAAGTCATCACATCAATGGCTCTTCTCTCTGCCAACCAAGTTTTCTTTAATGTTCAATTCACAACATTTCCCCCCTTCCAATAAAACAAAAAACAATCTTCTCTCTCCTCATCTTTTTTTTTTTTTCTGAATCAATTCAGTTTTGGCTAAGTAGCAACTTGTTGACAATGTTAACAATTTAGCTTCACTGGAAATTGTTCTTTTAATTTTAGTTTTATTTCGGTTTTAATTAAAAATAAATGGAGATTGCCAACATTTTATTTATTACAAATTTGTTTAACCCATTTTTTTCTTTTTATTAAAGATGTGATGTCAGTATTGTCATAAAAGTTCCTCTTCTAATAAAATGGTCCTCAGAGAACCAGGAATAATATGGAAGAAACAAAGATACCCACTACTTTTTAGGATTTAAAACAAGTTATTATAAGAACTCTGAGGTTTGAGCATACTAAAAAAAATCCCATTTGAAATCTTATGCTGGTGCAAGCTGAAGAAATTGCTGTGTCTTGAATATTCTGTCATATTCATTATCCTCACTGAATCGATTGATATTCATTTTAATTTGATTTTTTTAATGATTTTTAATTTATTTTGAAATTTTTTTCAATTAAAAGAAGTTGTTTTTATTCATTCCACTCACTTGACATAGCATTTTAAGTATTATATCAGAAGTTATATCAAGATATTTATTATATTAAAATAATTTCATAGAACATGGTTTTCTAAAATTCTAGAAAAAACATCAAATGACATGTAAAGCTAAAAAGATGAGTTAATGTATATGATAGAATTTAATTTTAATTTTTTTGAGGCACAAATTTTAGCCATTAATGCTACCATAAGATTTCATAATGAATGTTTTTCACACATGTTGAACACAGAAAAGAAAAATAAAAAAAAACCAAACAATTTTTAGAACTTTCTAATGATTGATTTATGAGCTGTGTCATTTCATATGTGCAAATAGCATAAAGTAATTTTTTACAATTGAAAAAAAAAAAAATCCTTTTATAAAAGGGACACAATCAGTGAGTGCCAAGACCCCAGGATTCATATCATTGAATTAATGAGTTGACAATTTAGTAACTTTTTAGTTTTTATTTAAACATGGGAAAATAATTTCCTTTGGTAATGTTACTTATGATTTTATGTTAATGTTTTATGAAAAATGTTTTAAAACGTTTTTTAAAAGAAATAAATTATTCTGTTAGCAGCTATTGTTTTTTTTTTTTTTTTTTTAATATATATTTTAAGTATGCAATAATTGCTTTCTCATTTATTTGGATAAAATGCCACATGTTATGTTACTGTGATAATCTAAATGTTAGAAAGTAAAAATCTTTATTTTCCACTCATTCCATTTTATCAGTTTTAAGTCAGCTTTTCTTTCTGTGGTTGTGATTTAAAAAAAAATTTTTTTTCCATCATGGACATTCATTCCCAACAGTTCATAGCCAGAGAAAATTCATCTCCAATGGTTCGTACCCAATAATTTATCTTCAGCCTTTTTTAACAGTATTCATCCTTGCTACAAATTATCCAAAATGGTTATCATAGAAAATGGACTTGTCAAACTAAATTCAAATAAATGGAATTTTGTAGAGAAATTTTTGGTACTTACTTCGAATAACCCTATAGGGAAAAAATTATAAAGAAATGTATTTTAACAATCCAAATAATAAGTTTCCATCATTGTCTTCTTTTTATTTATGAGCTTTTATGCATTCAAAAATATTCTCCCCAAATGAGTATATCTAATTGTGGATGATGCTGGTTGCCTTTCAATTTGCATTTGATCCTCTTAAAAAAGGCATGATTCATCCGGATTCCCCCCCCCGCGCCACTGCCCTTGGTACGGTGCCTGGTCTCAGAGAAGGAGAACTTTGAATTCAAACTAGTTTTGGCAGGTTTAGTGCTAGTAAAATTGGTTAGAAGAACTAAACAAAATAATCTGAAAAAAAAAAAATGAAGTTAATCACAAAATTGTTACATTACAAAAACTATATTTCACGACTTTTGTTCACATTGAAATGTTAGTAATCAATGTCAACTGGCAAAGAAATGACAATCTAGATAAAGAGTTAAATAAGATAAGAACTTTAAACAATATGCATTAATTTCTGCTCAAAATCAGTTATGGCTGACTAAATCAAATTGACTTTGAATAAAAATTAAAGTCTGACAGTTTTATATTTTTTATTCATTAATTTTCTTTAACTCTTTTGCAGGCAGATAATTTTTTTGATCCTTGTTGAGTAGATGAATTATTTTACACTAAGCTGCTTCTGCAAAAACGACAAATGTCACTTTGCCTGCAAAAAGTTTAAGGAATTCTGTAACAGTGTTGAAATTTATAACTTTCCTTTTCACTCTTTATCTTTCTTGTTACTGGTTTATTCATCCCTTTGGAATTGTTAATATTGAATTCTTCATAATCCACCATCATGAATTGTTGGAGGATGAATTATCTATGACTATCAATCATTGCTTATGAACTTGCCAGATCCTGAGTTTTACATTAAGGGCAACACTTTAATAATGTTAAAATTTTCATTAATCAAAGGATTTTGATTATTATTTGAATGATCATTTTTAAAAAATATGATATAAAATTAAGCATTTTCTATTAACTGGAAAAAGGCTTCTTGTTCTATAAAACTAAAGAGGGGATTTGAATGTTTAGGAATCTTCTGTGCCTACTGCACCCAATTTTGATCTTAAATTTCCAGTAAGGAATAAATTTAAAAAAGTCTTAGATTAGCATGCTTATAATTGTCAGTGATAAAATAGAATGAATATTGTAAATTATTAGTATAATATGATATATTAGTTACAGTATAAATATTGGGATTTGTCATTTTCATTTTATAATTCCCTGTAGAAGAATGTAATTTTTTTGTATGACTAGAATTTAAAAAATAAAATAAAATAAAAGGACCAATCAAATATAAATTATGCAATTTTTTTCCTTTTCTTTTTTTCTAGATTAATTTTTGTAAAAATCAAAAGTCAAACTTAGCATTCATATTCATTCAGTATATAAAAAGAAAATTTCTTTTAATATACTATGTTTTTGGATGCATAAAGTTAAAATAGTATATAGTCCAGGTTAAAAGCACAGTAAAAGTAACCCAAAGTCAAACTTTTTTTTAGATCTTATTTTTTTTTGATGCAGGTATCATTGTAGAACAAGAAAAAATTTTGTAAGCAGGCCAAAGCCTGCCCCATTTACCAAACTTTTTCTCATTTCCCAATGATAGCCTGCATTGGGCAAATACAGTTATAAAAATTTGGCTTCCGGTTACCTTTACTGTGCTTTTAATCTGGACTAATAATGGTGCTCAGCAATGTATATTTTTGATAAAACTCATTGAATTTATTTGCAGTTAATTAGATTAAAAAAAATACACTTGAGTTTTACTTTGTATGTAAATCTGAAATGTCAATGGCCTCGATCCAATAAACCTTAATAAGATAGTAATGATGATGACTATTATTAATTTTGAAGAGTATTTTTATCTTTTATATTTTTTTTTTTGACTTGCAGAAGCTCAAACCATAATCTTGTCTTTTACTCTTTTTCTTGAATATTTGCTCATTTGAGTCTCACTTAGGCTTATCTTTTGTTATTTTTGATTTGTGCTCTGCCCCACCATTGTAGAATAAATGCCCAAGTGAGTTGCAATGAAAAAAAAAAAGGCAACTAAAAATCAAAACAATGAATGGAAATACTTGGCAAACATCCAAAAAACAAATGCTATTAATAGAAAAAAGATTGTTAAACAGAATAATGGGTGAGTTTATAGATTTTCTTTGAGCTTCTGCTAACCAATAGCTCTTTGTAGCTCAGCTGGTAGAGCAGTTGGTGTTTAACCAGGTTTCCCTTAGACCAAAGGGATGTAAATTTGAGTTCTACTGAGAGGTTATTCTTTATTTCTAATTCAAGTGACTTGCAATAAAAAAAAAATTGATGGCAAGTAAAAATGTAAACTGATGAAAGAAAATAGTCAAAATTAATGATTGATAATGCTTCATCTAAATATAAAAAATTAGTAATGCTTTGGTCATGTGAGTATTTCCCACAAGAATTTTGTGATGTGTGAGTGTGAACTGTTATACTTGAAGCGAATTGAAAAGAGCATCTTCACTCACTTTCTATCATGTTGTGAATTACCAAGAGAAAGAAATAAGGCAGATATAGTTCCCTTCCTGAGAAATAAATCTGGATTCCAAAATGGAGTGTATTTGAGTTTTACTTATTTTTTTTATTTAATTTTTTTGTGTGTGTTTTTCATTTATTCTGTATGGTTTGTTATAGGAAAGTAAAGAGTGTTGTTTGTTTTTTTGTTTTTTTTGTTTAAAGTATCATTCCTAAAATAAGTTCACCCTACCAATGTTTTTTATAAAATGAAGATTCCAGTTTTTTTTTTTTTATTTCTAGTGGAAAATGAAACAGTCAAAATGGATATTATTTATTACCAAACTTTACTGTTGTACCATAGCCATATACATGAATATTCGAAATGTACATGGGATGTTCATTACATATATAACATAGAACATAGGAATCTCGAAACACACGTAACGACTTCTCAGTTAAGGTACGAAATCTTTTATTACCTTTTGAGTTAAAGGTTTTGACATAAGGAAGAGAGATACACATTCTTTCTATTCTGGCTTTTTCATCCCCTCCCCCAACACATGTAGCACCCGCCACAAAGGTCTCCGCGAGCAAGCGAAAACCAACCGTCTTCCCCCGAGGCAGGTCTCATCTCAACTCGTCCAGTGTCTAGTCTCAACTCACTGACTTTTTCAAAATCTCCCAAAATCCTCTGCGCGCTTCCGGTGCGTGACGTCATTCGCACTCGCTAGCCCCCCGTTTCCCATCTTGGGCTATTGTGGCATCTCTGAGTGACACGTCCGCTCTGCCTGCGCGTGAATACCTGTGTTAATGTTGCACCCAACTAACCCATGTGCTGAGCCGGAAGGTTCTCAGCCTAACTAAACCCAAAGGCATAAACCAAAATCCCTCAGCCATTATGTTACACTGCATTGAAACTCTTTAACCAAAAGCTAAAAATTCAGTACTTCTATAACCAAAAATAAAATTGTATACACACACACACACACACACACACGCTCTTACATATATATATGTGGAGGTGTCTGTGGTGTAATGGTTATCGTCATAGGAAATGGACACGGCGACACGAGTTCAAATCCTGGACGAGACTGATTGCATTTCACATAGCACTAATACCCTTGGGAAAGGTATGAATCCAATTATTCTCCCTCCAGCTATGGGTGAATATTAGGGCAGACTAGGTTCTTCAGCCTTAGTGAGGCAACTAGTCTAGAAGAAGGAAAACTCTGTATTCAAACCTGTTAAACTCTGCTTAAAAAATTGACCTTGTGTCATATCCTGCCCGAGTGGAGGGGTTGGTAAATATATGATATAATATGAGATATGTATATATATATATATATATATATATAGTCATCCACAGACAGACTGTTTTGTAGTATCACAATTCTTCAGTGTGACTAGATACTTAGGATGCTTGAAGCTGGGATCAAAACCTGCCCAACTTTATGTCAGACTTAGTATCAGACCACTCAGCCAACAAGCGAACCACGTCAGCTTGGGAATCATGAGGCATTAAATAGTTGCTTTTGTTTGTTTACATTTATACCTTACTGGATACCAGAATGCTCACTTCATTCGAAGAGCTTTTCATTATGTGAGTGGTAACCATAAATTCCTTCGTCAGAGTGCTCAGACCCCATGGGGGAGTGTACATATTTAAATTTTGAGACTAAGTGTTTTTAATCAGTAAAATTTTTCCAGTGCTTTATGCACAAAAATACAGAATAATATTACAATTTATCAAGTATAAAACTGGATAAAAAATGAGTTGTTAGTTTTTATCCTATTTTATTATCTTATTTTATTATAAAATATATAATTGTTTTAATATAATAAAATTGTTGTAATAATGTGTTGTAATTTTAGTTTTTTGTTTCAATGCTATAGAGTTTGGTAATAAATAATAACTAATAACATTAGTCATTGTATGATGTTCCACTAGAAATAATAAAATCATCATATCTTTGGTTTAGAAGAAAATTAAGCTTTTATTTTAAAAAGTTGTTAGGGATGTACTTATTTTTGGGATATATATATATATAATTAAAAATTTCTTTTTGCACATAATGAAATTAACCAACTGCAAGACTCAAAATTACTGATCCAAAAAATATATTTCAGAATTTGCATTGACATAAAACATTGCTTGAATAGTTTAATGGTTATCAAGCAAGGCTAGCAGACAATTATTTATGAGTTTGATTCTCACTGGGTGTCCCATACTTAGCCTTGTGCCAAACCAAGATAGATTTAATAGTAAAGGAAATCTTTAAAGTGTTGCTTAGTTTGGCGCACAAACCTTAGATTGCTTGTCTTGGAGTACCTGCTGTTTCCTAAGTGGTTACTCATCTAAGTACTGACCACTCATTGCTGCTTAACTTTGGTGATCTTGATGGAACTGAGGATTTAAGTATGACTTGGCTATAAAATAAAGTACCCTATCTTGATGGATATTTCTTTTAATCTCTCAGGTCATTGAGGTGCTGTGCTGTTTATTCTTCATAACATATCTTAGGCCTAAGGAGTGCTATGTTTTTCTTCGTAGCATCTATCGGGGTGATAGCAGTTGCTTTGAGGTACTTGGGGTATAACAGTTATCATAGGAAATGGACATGATGATCTGTATTTAAATCTTTGACGAAGCATTTTATTTCATGCTAATACCATTAAAAGGATCAATTCACTCCCCTCCCACTAGCTATGGTTAAATAATAGGGCAGACTTGACTCTTTAGTCATGGTAAGGTAACCAGTCTAAGAGAAGGAAAACTCTGCATTCAAACAAACTTTACAAAAAAAAATTGATCTTGTGTTGTATCCTGTCTCTGGTAGAGGGGTTGGGTAAATACATACTTGGCTGTGCTCATCTCTTGGAAAATATGACCGGTTCTACTGAGTTACACGATGTCAGTAGCAAGTAATGATTTTTGGCTTAACCTATTATTGAACACTCAAGATGGATTGCCTTTTACCAGGCTAAATGGTTCCAATTTTTTTTGCTTTTTACCCATAGCTGAGGGAGAAGTGGATTCATGCCTTGCCTTAGGCATTACGGATTTGTGCTAAGTGAATGAAAACTTATCCAACTGGAGTTTTAGTTTGGTTTGTCTATTCCATTTTCTGTGTCTCTAATTGTTGGAAGGAATGTTCTTTTGAAGAAGTCTGATAATAATTTCTTGTTCTTTACTAAGCTTTGCTTAGTCTGACACACAGGCCTTGGATTGTTTACAGTACCTGGTCTTACTAAGTGGTCACCCATTTAATTAGAACAAGCTCATAACTTCTAACATGCCTATGATAGTTATTTAGTAAACTTTGCTAAGTCTGGCACACAGGCCTTGGATTGCTTACAGTTCCCACTGTTGTCTAAGTTGTTACCCATTTCAGAACTGAAAAAGCTCATTGCTGCTTAACTTTGATCTGATGGAAACCCAGTGTTTTCAGCATGACTTGACTCTGTGTTTCCAAGAACAATTATTTTAGTTTTTATCTTTTGTATAAAAGAGATATAGTCACATTTCTAACAATCATTGATTCCTGTTTTAAGTGTTGCTAGATAACCCATGAACCTGTTGGATTCCTATTGTGGTCCCTGATTGTATTAATGCTTCTATTTAAGGAGAGAATTCTAATTATTATTTCATAGTTATTTTTAATCATTTAAATGGTCAATGTAACATTTAGTGCAAATTGTTAGAACATTCTAAATGTGAGAATTAATTTTTATTTATTGCGGACTTTTTGTCCTCATCTTGGTAGTTTTTGTGTTGTTTCTTCTTTCACTACGTTTTGGCCAAATTTCACCTCTGGCCTTCTTCAGGTGATTTACCGCGACCTCGGATAGGAATGCTGAGTCTTGTAACCGTATCCCCAGTAATTACCGTCTTCCATAGTTGTTGTTTATCGCACCACGTTTTTGATCAAGTAAACCTCTGGCCGGCTTGGGTAGGATTTGAAACTGCTATCTTCTGACAATGCTCACCTGGAACCGTAGAGACTCAACCATAGAGACTCAACCATAGAGAGGTTTACTTGGTCAAAAAACGTGGTGCGATAGACAACAACTATGGAAGGCAGTAATTACTAGGGATACGGTTACAAGACTCAGCATTCCTATCCAAGGTCGCGGTAAATCACCTGAAGAAGGCCAGAGGTGAAATTTGGCAGAAACATAGTGAAAGAAGAAACAACACAAAAACTTCCAAGATGAGGACAAAAAGTCTGCAATAAATAAAAATTAATTCTCAGATTAAGAAGCCTCATCTCAAAATGATTCCAATTCTAAATGTATTGCACTAATAAAAAATTCACCATTGTGTTCTATATTTTGGGGGTTATGATTTATATATGAGATGTATTTATATATTGTGACTGAAGCTGTATTTATAAGGCAAAAATGAACAACGAATAAAACATTAATTTTTTTCAAAATAGCTGCCTTGGTATTCAACATTTATTCCAGAGAATTTTCCTTTGGTCAAAGCATCTCTGAAACATCTCTTTTGATATGGTATGAAATATCTAATTTCTTTTAATCTCTTTCATGTCCTTAAATCAGCATGAAGATATTGTCATTTGGTACGTTAAATTAAAAAGTTCATTATTGAATCAACAGTTCCTTTTTGAAGAAAATTTCAACTGGGCACATCAGTGTAAGTTGGAAAAATATGAGGATCTGTGAGAACAATGTGTTAGAAATGGCTGGATAACAAATGTGTTTCCAATAGAAGTCGGATGCCGAAGTTTCATTACCAACTCAACTTCCACATTCTTGAGTTATCTTGGACTTTCTCCATCAGACAAAAGGAAATACATTAAAAAGATTCAAGATAAGGCTTTAACTGCATCAGTGTGGATATGGCAATGACAATCCAACAAAGTCTGGTGGTGTTGCCCGGGCACTCTGGACTAGTGGTAATGATGCTTCAGCTCTGAAACGATGCCTAAATCCAGAGTCATCATCTAATGAAGGCTTTGTTGGGAGCAATGTTATTGTACAAACAACAGTCATGGTATGAACCTGTTACTATTGAGATGAATTTTCTGATTAGGAAACAAAAAAGGTTATTTTGAGCTTGCTTGGGGTTTGATGTACCTGTTTGCACAATCCTGTCTTTTGTCAAAAACTGCCGTTCAAAAAGTATTGAGACTGGTTTCATAACTTTTATCAAATTGTCATTGACTCATCTAGATGTCTAGGCAGCAGTCAAGACTTACCTTATTATATAAATTGTTCATCTGTGCACATGTCTTCATTTAAAATTAATAAGATTTAAAACTTTAAACTCTATACTTTTTGGATTTCACATTCTCTCTCTTATGCATAAATGAATAAAATGGGAATAGAAAATAGATAAATTTAATTTGTTTAATTTTTTTTTGAATAATACAATTTATTTGAAATAAATTTCATGGGATTCTATTGTTGAAACATTGCACTTCAGTTTACAACTTCTCAATTTCTTTGGATTCCTCTAGACTTTGGCAACGGTTGCTACGTTTCTTCAGATGATATTAAGATACGTTTGTTCGCGCATGAAAGCCGTCCTGCGGACGTTGGCAGTGATATGATGTCCAATTTTCCAAATCGTCGGTTTCGTCACGTAAGTAATGGACGTTGCTGCAGAGTTACTTCCCTTACATTCAAAAACTGAGTCTGATTTATTTTCCGAAGATTAAAAAACAAAACAAAAAATACTTCGCAACTTTGAATTTGGAAGTTAAAAGAAAAAAAAAATCTAGGGATTTTCGTATTCTAACGCTTCTCACGACAAAAAGAAGATTATTTATCTGTATTTTTATTTTATTTGGAGAAACTTCCACTATTTTTAGAAAGGAATTGTTTGATGTTGGGGTAGGTATAAATAGTTTTGACTTTAAAGAATTTTAGATACTAAACAATTTGATGTATCTGCCGCAAACCCAATCTGCAAAACTTGAATGATCAAAATTTTATTTTAAAATGAAACTACTTAGCAAAAAACAAAGAAGTTTGCATTTTTTAAGGGACATAAACCTAAGTCTTTAATAATAATATTTTTAGAATATAAATCAGTTTGATATCCTCAATAAAAACAAAAATTTTATTCATTAACTTAAGATATTTTTATCAAATTCAATTTTTTCAGTTTGTTTAAGAAACGAAATACATTTCTTTGTGATAAGTAGAGAAATTGCATCATCTTTTCTGTCATCTTAATGGGTGTGTAGTAAAATAGTCTATCAGTTTGCCTAGTCAGCTGGGGCTGTAGAATACACAGACTGTTTCTCTGCAGAGGAGTAAGACTACCCCACTCCAAAGAGTGTCCTGATATGACACTAAACAATCTGATGGTGAGGTTCCAGTAATGCTGGAGCTTTGGGGAATGTAGTGTCCCTTCATTGCTATTACTCCTAAGTCCACTCTGGTTCAGAGTTGTAACACCTTCTTGGGTCCTATCGATGGGTCAAATAGAACTAAACTGTGTATTTATGCTAAATTGAATTGTTTGAAATAGAAATTTTTTGACATTAAACAGTGTGTAAACAAAAAACTATACTCATACTAAACTGAATTGTTTTAAATAGTATTGTTTAAATGTATAAAAATGGGTTTGACATAAATAATCTGCAAAGGTTGATATGCCATTAAACAAAGAAAACTAACTTTGGGAGAAAATTTCAGACTTTTTATATAAAATAGGGTAAATTTAAGAAATTTTGACTGACAACATGACAAAAAAAATTTATAAAAATTGTTAAAAAGAATTTTTATGGTTTTTAGATAAATGTACTTTTAATAATCTTATTATTTTAAATTAGGTTCCCTTCTAAAAAATTAATTTCTTAATCTGAAATGGTCATTGATATTTATAAAGGTTTGATTTTTATTGAAATTGTTAATCGGGGTTGTAAATATTTGTATTAATGATTTTATATTATAACAAAATTTAAGTGAACTAACATAAATATTTTTAAAAAGATATCAAAGTATTAAAACAATTCAAAAATATTTTTAAATAACATTTTTTTATGAAGTCACTGAAATCTTCATTTTATTATAAATATTTGCTCTACCTAAAATAAACACATAAGTAAATTAGACATTAAAAAAGTCTTTTGTATTAATTCATAATACTCTTATTTATTTATATTATTAATTGTTTTATTTATTCAAATTTTATTTTGTTGCTTGTTGTGACAAACTTTAACAGATTTCAACAATAAGTAAAAGGTAAAGTTGGCGACCGTAGTCGAGGATGACCCAAAGGTTCCATTTTCAATAACTACTACACCAAGGTATAGGAGAGGGCACTACTCCTTTTCCTGGATTTCTCCACTTTATCCTTGATCTGTACCTTATAATGCTGAGTGTTAAGCAAGGAGGCATCAAGTACCATTTTTTGAGCCTTTGGTATGACTCGACCTGGGATTGAACCCCAGTCTGCTTGGCCATTTGTGAACACGCTAACCATCTTACCAATAACCCATATTCCATTAAACAAACCAAAGTAAATTGCTTTATTAATTTCAGATAAGTTTGGTTTTTGTCGTTTTCATTTTTTAAAAAAAATCTTTTTACTTGTAATCAAATATTCATAGAATAAAGTCCAAACGTTGAGCTGCATTATTGTGCAAAAGAAGATTTTAGTGAGGAATTAATGACCAAAACAGAAGTAATTTAAAATATTTTGTTTAACTATTTATCATAAATGAATAAGTACTATATTTAAAACCCCTCATCAAATCAGTATAATTCTCAGTCATAAAGAATTTAAAAAGAAATCGTCATTTGGATGCTAAAGTTGTCGTGAATTTTCGGTGGAATGAATCATTTGTACAAGTCGAACATTCGGTGTAAAAAGGAGTTTCGGGCAAGAGATTTTCTTTCTAGGTAAGACGCTGGTGGCGAGAATGATGTAAGGGAGATAATTCATGTAATTCTGTTAGAAATGAGTGATAGGATCTAATGTGGATAATTAGAGCGTCATTATAATTTTTGTTACCTCCCCTTATTTACTTTTATTTTTTACCTCGACTCATACTGCAATAAAATGTAAAAAAGCAATACAAATAGTACGATCACTTTTTTTTAACCTCCCCATATTTCAAAGTTAGTTTTAGACTGCATTTACCTCTCTCTCTTTATATATATATATATACATATATATATATAACCCTATCTTAAGTACGATTACCAATTCACCCATCAAGAACTCTGGTTAATTACCCAACAAGATAAATACTATAAACATGGAAAATAAATCTTTAGCCAGAAAATTATTATGCATTAATATTCCTGTTGACAAATGTATTAAACGTTTAGAAATTGACTGCCAAGAAATAAACACAGACACACACACACACACACGTATATGTATATGCAAGGGTCATTTTAAAAGTTATAAGCCTCACTCAGATTTTAGAATTGTCGTACACCTCTCACCTATATATAGGCCTCATCTGCACTGAAATTAAGATAGAAATCTGAATTCGTTTTTCTAGTTTTATAAGAAGTGGTAGTGTGTTGCCAGACAGCTGTTCAAAACGGCTCGCAGTATCTTTATGTAGTTCTCATCTAGCTTTTTCTCCAAATGTTTTATTAAAGTCCAGGTGGTGTATCCATACAATAGTACTGACACGGCTGATATCTGGCAGAGTTATATGAAATGGTCTACTAATTTCAGAGGCTCACCGTTTAATATAGAAATGATATCATTTTGTTTAAAACTCACGAACTCTGTTTTTATCTGAGAGACCAGTGATTCTTGGTTCTTGCTCCAGTCTATGCAGCAGCGATTTAGCCAGAGTGTATTTTCAAGCGCTAGATTATTTGCATAGTCTGTCAGTTATAGTTTCTGCTGGATATCATCTGCTTCTGCCTTATTTCTAGTGCAAAAGCATTTTCTTTTATTAGATCTATTGAGATTTATTTTGTTTTGTTGGGTTTTATGGTTTATCAACCCCTGAAGGTTACTTAATGCTAAATTCCCTTTATACATATTTATCAATATATATGATTTGTAAACACATTTTGTTGATAACATTTTAAAATGAGCCTGAGCTCTTTTTTGCCCCCAGTTAAATAATTTCAAGTATTGCTATTTAACACTTATAATTCTATTCAGTATTACTCATTTTTTTGCTCACAGTGAAGTGGTTACAAGTATTGCTATTTAACACTATTCTATTCAACATTACTCATTCATTTTGCACACTGTTAAATGGTTCCAAGTATTGTTATGTATCACAATTCAATTTGTCATTTGTTTACACAAAGTTAAATTAGCAAACAGTTCTATTTAAAACAATTCAATTTAGCATTCATCATTTGTTTGCACTCATATTAAATATCAAACAGTTCTATTTGACCTATAGATAGGACCTTATCAGGTGCTACCACTCTGGGCCCGAGTGGACCAGGAAGCAATGTCCATGAAGGGGTACTCCATATTCCCTAAAGCTGCAGTATTACTGGAGCATCACCATCAGATTGTTTAGTGTCATATCCAGGACACTCGCAGTGGGTGTCTTACCCTTCTGCAGAGATGCAGTTATAGCTCCAGCCGACTGGGCTGTGAGATTTATTGTCTGTAATCTAGGCATATTATAAATAAAAATGGTGCTAATATATCTCTTGGCAAGATTCCAGTGACAATGTCAAAGAAATGTGTTACTATCAGATGAGCGAACCATTTTGTGTCTTTGTTGAGCATTATTCTAGCAGTAACAATTTATTTAGGAGGATCATATGCTAGAAGTATTTGCCCTGTATTTCCTGTGTGTATGGAATCAAACACCTTGGAGAAATCCACAAACAAAAGTGTTGCCTCGAGATTTTTTGCATGTACTCCTTCGATGATTCGACTTATAGTCAGAATCTAACAAGTTGTGGATTGATTTCTCTAAAAATCGTAATGATTGTTCCTAAGAATTTTCTCAAGTTTAGGTTGGATATAATTGAGAAGTAACGTATTACAAACCTTAGCAGTAAGAGTTATGTCTGTATTTCTTAGTGATTCCGGGGTCACCTTTCTTTTGGGAAGTGTAGATGCAGCCTTTCATATCTATTCTGTTTTGCTTATACATGACATTGCATGATTAAAGAAGCATGTCAACAAATTTCTTTGTCTAGCTTACTTCAGAAGGTATTTCATCGAGACCTGCAGCTTTTCTGCTTTTGTTTTCAGAACTGCATCAAGTTCTTCCTTCGTAAAGTACCAAGTTTGATGCCCGGTCTTTCAAGAACTTCGGTTTCAGAGTGTGGTATGACATTGTACGGTGTCTGCTCGCTCGATTCCTTTTTCCGTGTTGACCGTGTGTCTGCTTGGCCGCTGAACTGGGATGCACTTCAGCTGGCTGCGTTGGTAGAAGTTGGTTGAGGCTGCCTGGCGCAGGTGCCGGAGAGGCCTAGCATTTGTGTGTCGCAGCTGATGCTGATCTCTTTGAGCCTCAAGGGATCGTTCTCCAGGCTCTTACCCTCTCTAGAGGGGCTGGGTTTATCACCTGGCTCTTGAGGCGCCTCTCTTTTGGGAAATGCCGACGGGGCTCAATGCATTTTTGGAACTACTGGGCACGTGTGGGTTTCGATCCGGCGTCCAGAACCTACTTAAAAAAGGCCTTGTGCCATACTCATCCAGTTGGTGGGGCGTACGACAAATATGAAGTTTGATGCCTAATTTCTTCAGTATGTTTATATGGGATTTCAGGTAGGTTTCTTAGCTCATTCTTGAAATATTCTTTACTCTTCTGAAGTCTTCTCATCTTGCAGCTTTTCCTTTTGGTCTCGGTGCTTTTCCTTCTGCTATTGTCATTTACTATGGGTATTTGCAATGAAAAGACCCAAGGTTTCATTCTGACTGAGAATAAAAGTTTAAAAATGGCCGGTTAGCTAACCAGTTTTGATCCCCGCTCAACGGAGCTAAACCTAGGATATTATCGAATAAAAACAAAACAAAAACAATGGGAAATATGTAGGGTAGAGAAAAAAATGTATTGAAGAATATATTGTAATAATATTGTCTTAGCAGACATTCTGTTTACTGAGAGACGGTCTGCTGGACAAAATATGAATAGTCTCGAATACTTTTAAATGGAATGAAGAGTATGACTTGATCAGAATAGAGAACAAGTCAACTCTAAATTTCTCCGTGCAGTCACGTTTTTTTTATAAGGTGTTCTGCAATTGTTCTGTAATATACTGTTGGTATACTAATTGGGATTGTTTATCATCTTTTATATTCTTTTCAGTATGTGTTAGTTTTTTTACTAAGCTCTCTTAAGTTTCTGCATATTGGTGTTTATCTTATTAAGTTAGGATGATTTTTTCATGTTATCTCAGTTTTCACTAACGTAACTTAGTTGGCTATGATTATATATAAAAAGTGCTCAATATCAATATATAAGTTAAGACTTGGTTTAATGATTGTATAGCCCAGTCGGCTGGGGCTGTCAAATGCACCACCTGCAAAGGGGTAAGACTCCACCAATGATTGTCCTGGATATGACACCAAACAATCTGATGGTACTATTTACCAACCCCTCCACTCGGGCAGGATATGACACAAGGTCAATTTTTAAGCGGAGTTTAACAGGTTTTGAATTCAGAGTTTTCCTTCTCCTAGACTAGTTGCCTCACCAAGGCTGAAGAACCTAGTCCGTCCTACTATTTACCCAAACAATCTGATGGTGAATCTTTGGGGAATGCGGAGTACCCCTTCATTAATATCGCTCTCAGATTCACTCTGGCCCTGAGTAGTAGCACCTAATAGGGTCCTATCTAAAGGTCAAATAGAACTGTTTGATATTGCTCCATTGGTAGAGTGTTCGCCAATGGCCCGGGAGACAGAGGTTCAATCTCCGATCGAGTCATACCAAAGACTCAAAAAATGGTACTCGATGCCTCCTGGCTTGACACTCAGCATTATAAGGTAGGGATTAAGAGTAAAGCGGAGCAATCTAGGGAATGGAGTAGCACCCTTCCCTACACCTTGGTGAAGTAACTAATGAAAAAGAAGCCTTCGGGTCGCCCTGGACTACAGTGGCCAATTTTACTTTATTTACTTTTTATGCTAAACTGAATAGTTTGAAATAGAATTGTTTGATCATTTAACTGTGTGGAAACAAATGACAGATATTTAATTGAATTGTTAGTGATACATGTCAATACTTGGAACCATTTAACTTTGTTGGCATGAATTGTTTGAAATAGAATTGTTTGATCATTTAACTGTGTGCAAACAAATGACAGATATTTAATTGAATTGTTAGTGATACATGTCAATACTTGGAACCATTTAACTTTGTTGACATGAATTGTTTGAAATAGAATTGTTTGATCATTTAACTGTGTGTAAATAAATGACTGATGTTTAATTGTTCGTGATACATAGCAATACTTGAAAACATTAAACTGTGTACAAATTAATGATTAATAGTAAATAAAATTATTCGTATTAGATAGAAATAGGTGAAACCATTTAACTGTGTGAAAAAAAAAATGAGCTCAGGCTCATTTAAAAATGTTATCTACATAATGTGTTTAGAAATCATATATTTAATATATATGTATAAAAAGGATTAGGTATTAAATAACCTGCAATGGTTGATATGCCCCCAAATCTAACCAAACTAAAATTGATGATTGTAGTGGCGAAAAACTGTCTGTCAGTAAGCATTGTTGACTTGGTGTCTGCATTATACTGAGAAGATTAATACATTTTGAATGCATATTGAATCTCTTAAGAAGGAAATTTAAAATATTTGTTGCACGAGAAGCCATGTTCGAGTCTTAACTTTTCAATTTTTTGTGTGACGTTTATTCTGGTTTTGTGGCTAACGTGGTGGATTGCCACATTGAAGTAAGCGATTTCGAACTCTCGTCGTGCTATTACATTCATTTTCGGCCTAATACCCTTGGGAAAGGCATGAACTCCCTTATCCACACTTTCAACTATGGGTTTCATATTGCCATTACTATTTTTTATAAGGATGGCTTTTGGCATTAAAGGTTGATATGCCATTAAACAAAGAAACCAAACCAAATCGATTATAAATTTTTAAAAAATTATCATACTTCTTAATCATTTATATCGTTTGCATTTTTAAAAACTATTTTTATTCAATAAATCTTATACCTCGTAGATTAGTGACCGTAAGTTTTGTTTTCTTTTAAAAATTCTTTTTGTATTAATTCTATCGAATAAATCACTGATTTTTATATTTATGTATATTTAAAGATTTTTGGGAAAAGAATTCTTGTATACTGAAGACAGAAACCCAATAAACTGGCGCTATTTCAAGTTATTACTCTGAGAGGTAATAGTGCTTTGGCACCAAAACCATGCCTGACACGAGAGTCATCATCAGATGACGGGTTTTGTGGGCTGCACAGCAATTTTGCAGCATATAATACGAAGGTGAATGAAAGGTTTGGCAATATTTTGGTAGCATGAAGCACAATTCGATAGCTGCAGATGCTTTTAACGGGGTTGTGAAGGTGACGAAACCACATTGGACTGTGAGATGCCAAGTTCGCCTGATACTCCCCGAATGTTACTCACCGGATTTACCTCTATTGTTTTAAGGACGGCCTCGGTATCCACAGTTTTATGGCTTATCTGATCTTGCCTGACCGTCAAGGTTCTTGAAACCCAAGCAAATTTTTTCAGCCATCTAATTACCCAACTATGATCAACTGGGCCTTCACCTTCTGTAAACAAATATTTCTGATTGCTTCCGCAGCGTTATGGTCCAGTTCGAACTCGTAAAGCTTAAGATTCCGTATTCGACTATGTTACATGTTCATCTGTGTGACCTTTAAATCATAGATGGAACGAAACAATGCATAACGTGTCAGCGCACCAACTACCACGTTACTACCAACCATGGCGGGTATTTACTATGGCTTGAATTGCTCTGATCACGTGATATACGCGCCACAAACTAGCACACACCAAAATATTGTAAAACTTTTGACTTTTCACCCTGATCATTTTTTTTTAATCTAAGGGAATTAATTCTTACATACTTAAAACGTGTAATTGCACCATAATATTCCACATTTATCAATTTATTTCTTAGTTACTGTGATCATTTACTTAGGCTAGCACAGTTATGGAATACCTAGTGAGAATCGAACTCACTAACCAAGACCGCTTATCATTACACTTCGTGAAACATCCAAACGTTTACTTTCTGTGTGTGGTAAACAAATTGACTCGATGTGAGTAAGAAGTTGGAGTCTGCTTACTGCAATGGATTTATCAGACAAAATACTTAAACTGTCGGTCAGTAGCCAAATTCATTGAAATCAGACGATATCTAAAGTATATCAAAGCATTTTTTATACTGAAAAGTCGTCAGGAAAATATACGAGGTGTGTCCAAAAAAGTATCGAGATTGGAACCGTATTTAAGAAGATAATAAAACATTAGTTTTCTTTAAAATAGCCTCCTTTACATACAACATATTTATTCTAGCAAAGTTTTCCATTAATCGAAGCATCTCTAAGTTCATCTTTTGATAAAGTGTGAAGCTGCTCCGTTGTGTTTTTAAATGTCTTTCACACCCTCTTATCTTTTACCGTTGAGATGAATTTTCTTTTTAGAAAACAAGAAAAATCGTACGGTATGTTGGTTATGAAGGATAATGCACTCGCATAATCCTGTGTTTTGCTAAAAAAAAAATCACCTAACTAGGAAGCAGCGTCTCATCAACCGAAAAAGACATCGACACAAGGCTAACGAAGGCATGGACAGCTATCGATAGGCTTTCGATCATATGGAAATCAAACCTGACCGATAAAATGAAACGCAACTTCTTCCAGGCTGCGGTCGTGTCAATACTGTTATATGGATGGACTACTTGGACGCTGACTAAACGGTTAGAGAAAAAGCTAGACGGCAGTTATACAAGAATGTTGCGAGCAATATTGAACAAGTCCTGGCAGCAACACCCCACACGGCGCCAACTATACGGTCACCTACCACCTATCACGAAAACTATACAAGCTAGACGAACCAGACATGCCAGACACTGCTGGAGAAGCAAGGACGAGCTCGTAAGTGATGTACTCCTGTGGACCCCTGCATATGGCTAATCAAAAGCAGGACGGCCAGCTCGAACATACATACAGCAGCTATGTGATGATACAGGATGTTACCCTGAAGACCTGCCAGAGGCGATGAATGATAGGGAGACGTGGAGAGAGAGAGGGTCAGGGATATCCGTGCTAGCCGCACGACATGATGATGATGACAGTTAATAGAAATCTTGAAAGTGGACTTGGTAGATTGTTTCAAAAAGTGGGAGGGGATTCAGGGAAAAGTATAAAATCGCAAAGGGAATACTTTGAAACAGACTTAGGTATCATTGCCCAAGGTATGCTATTTTTTTCCATCAGTATTAAATCGTTTGGTATTTTCATGACAGACTTAAAAAATATCTACATAATTCAATTTCTTATCAAATAGCTGTACACTTGTACTGCGTACACTAGGAAAGAACTGCATATTTTAAAAAGAATGTAGTTTCCTTTCTGATTACGAATTTTTGTTTTCAGCTCATTTCAAAATATCAACGAGTAGAAATCATTTTATATTATACGTTGCTCTCGTCTTCGTTTAAATTTCAAGACTAAAATAAAGTTTTAATCCTGATACGTTTTGATCACACCTTGTATCTAACTCAGGGATCTCAAACATTTGTCTTGCTGGCCTCAAATCTTTTTTCCGTGGCACGCGGAAGAACTATTTTCGTGACTAATATTTTCTCAAAATTCGGTAATTTAACCTTCGCCGCTGACCATGTTTCTCCTCAGAGAAAGGTAAAATGTATTTTAATATTTCAGTGGTTTTCACTTCAAGATCAAAAGCTGAAAAGTAGATATAATCCAATTTTATACATGTTAATTTTTTTTTATAAGAATGTTAGTGAAATCGGTTTCTTTCAAAGCCCTTGTGTAGTGGAGGGATGGCTGAGACGACTGACAACTAATATAAGGTGATAAGGGGTAGATTTGACCACACGAATTGGCATGAAGGTTGTATTTTAGATGACAGACAACACAACTAAAGTTTTTTTTGTTTCATAAGGTGAGAAGTGGTAGATTTGACGACTCATATTGGCATGAACAGTGCACTTGAGAAGACTGATAACTAACACACACACAACTGAACATGGGGAACTTTTTTTGTTTCATAAGGTGAGAAGTGGTAGATTTGACGACTCATATTGGCATGAACAGTGCACGTAAGATGACAGATAACTAACACACACACAACTGAACATGGGGAATTTTTGTTGTTTCATAAGGTGAAAAGTGGTAGATTTGACGACTCATATTGGAGGGGAGAGCGTTCTTGAGATGACTCACAACTGAACATTAGGAAATTTTTGTTGGTTCATAAGGTGAGAAGTGGTAGATTTGACGACTCATAATTGCATGGAGGGTGTATTTTAGATGACAGGCAACTAACACAACTGAGCATAAGGAAGTTTTTTTTTTCATAATGTAAGAAGAAATAGATTTATCAATACATACCGACAAGGGGAAGATGTACCTGAGATGGCACAACATACACAAATCAATGAATTATAAATCAAATCAAGTAAACAGAAATTATTTTTGTTATTTCTTTAATTGTGCGAAGACTTTAAATTTTTCTTTTGTTTTCTCTGTTTCAAACAATATTTACTATATAAAATACAATGAAATGACCCCGCCAAAAAAAAAAAAACAAAAAAAAAAAAAACGAAAAAAACCAAAAAAAAAAAAACCCAGAATTTATTAAAAGTAAAAACGAAAAAAAAAAAAAATAAGAGGGAAATTTACTTTAAGTAAAATCAGAATCAATACAAATTTTTAACGGAAATTTGTCCCTTAACATTTTGTACGAATTCACATATCCCACTTATTATCGTGTGTGTATCCATTTTGATGCCCCTTCCACAAATCAAATTATTATTGTATGATACCTGGTAGAAATTATGGCCACACCCTCTCACTTTTGACTTGCTGGAGGACGTAATGGCTGTTTTCATTCCTTGAGTTTGTGACCCCAGATTTAACAAACTGTTCATTTCTAAGATCTGCTTTTGAAACAATAGAATTTGTATAAGTGAGAAAATCGGTTGATGATATACGCCGGGTGATCTCGAAAGGAAGCTGATCGATTACTAATTATTGAAATTTATTCCTGCTATTTATAAGAATTCGCCGAATATAATAGGATCCAAAACTGACTGAGAATAATTTGTGAAGTAGTATCCTAATTGGATAAATAATATTGACGCATTTCTCATACGAAGTCTAAGTGGAAAATATTGACAGACTTCCAAGTTTGTAGGTATTTTGATCTTCTTTTATTTTAAACTCAGTGACCTTTGTTCAAACTGAGAGTTCAGCGTTCGCTGTAAATATTTCTAATGGTCAGAAAATGTAAATTATGCAAATTTGAATCTAATCGATCGGCGAACTCGGTCTGTTATGCTCTTTATATATAACTTCCGCTGTTTTGTTTCAATCACAAAACGACGGACACTAACCCTTGGCTCCGGTGCCTTTCGGTTGGTGTAATGGTTAGCAAGATAGAACAGCAAACCTACACGAGTTGAGCTCAAGTCTCATTGGGTGCCTCACTTCTACGATCATGTGCAACATCGAAGCAAAAAAAGAAAAAAGATAAGTAAATTACAACCCCTGGCTCAACCCGTCTTTGGGTCGAGATGAAGGTGTGTTATTGGCGACCGTAGTTGAGGGCAACCAGAAGGCTCCCTTTTCAGTAGCTACTACACAGAAGTGTAGGGGAGGGCGCTGCTCCTTTCCCTGGATTGCTCCACTTTACTCTTGATCCGTACCTCATATTGCTGAGTGTTAAGCAAGGAGATATCAAATACCATTGTTAAAGTCTTTGGTATGACGCAGCCTGGGATTGAACCCAGGTCTCCAGGACCATTGGCGAACACTCTACCCCCTTGGCCAATAAGCTATTAAATATTAAGGTGTAGTATCTGTTTATCTCTTTGTCTTTGGATAAGATGAAGCAAAATAAAAATAATGTGGGCTTGGTTCTGTGGATTTCAACTCTGCAGTACACCTACCCCCATGACATTAAAGGTGGAGGGTCACAGAGACGAGGGCTATATTTTGCCTTGTCCATATATACGTGCATGAGAACTCTCATAAAATTGACCATGTGTCGCGTAATGCAACCGAGGGAACGCAGTAAATTAAAAAAGTAATAAAAATAACTTTTTTTTGGCAACGTGAAACCGTAGTTAAAAATATTAAAAAAAACTTTTTCTGCACACTTATCAAAGAATAACGGTAATAATGTATATACTGAAAGATTAACTGTATATATGTATATATGTATATACATATAATGTATATATGAAAGAATAACTGTAATAATAATAATGAAAGAATAACTGTAATAATGTATATACATGACATTGAAATATAGAATAAAACAGTCTTCGTCCTGTTTAAGACAAAAGCTGAACAGATCCAGAGAATGCGAGTTTTTCACTTCAGTGATAACAAGTAGTTTTTCCTTAAGGTCTATGTGAAAGCAAGTTTCTTCGGTTCTTCTGGACTTTTCTAAGTATTTTTGCTAATCTCAGCAGTGCTTTGGTCTCAATTCTTCCTAAGATTTCTAGTTCCCCTATACTCTTTTATATGTTCTCGGGGATTGTTCCAAGTGCTTCAACAATGATTGGTAATACTGTCACCCTCATATTGCAGAACTTTTAAAAAACTCTCTAGCAAGGTCAAATTATATCTTGAATTTTTCGCTTCTCTTTACTTTAAATCTGTGATCTTCTTCAACAGTGAAGTTCACAAGTTGAAAAATTTATTTCTAGTTTATTACAACTCGGTTCGGATCTTCTGAATGGAATTGGGTGATCCCTTTTTACCTCGAATTTCCAGAGAACATTGTGGAATTTACTATCTTGGACAGTTTCTCGTTTGTGCAGGTTCTATTTGCTAGTACAGTCAAATTTTAGTCACCTGCAAGGTTCCCCGTGGATCACCATTCCCAACCAGTCATGTTTGCTAATGTACTCTTTCTGTGTCATTTTGCTGCATTGGCTTCTTGTGTAGTTTACTGTTCTCTCTCTCTCTCTCTCTCTCTCTCTCTCTCTCTCTCTCTCGCTACACAGTCTACAATTACTATTTACTTGGGTCCTTTCTCTTCTAGCTTTTACATATTTTTACACTATGTGAGTTTGAGTGACAACAAGTTTCTTCAAGTCTCCAAGACTCCTAACTGATCTTAACAATGCTCTGCGTGGTCTCGATTCTTCCTCTAATCACTAGTCTCTTTTTCAGGCTTTTGGGGACCGTTCCAAGAGCACCAATTCCAATTGGTATCACTTCTATGTCTCAAAGCTTATTCAGCACTAACAAGATCCAGGTATAAAGTCCACTCGAAGACAAGCTCTTTTTTTTTTTATTATCAACACGGTGTTTGGTCTTTTGGTCGGGATTGGGTGGTCTGTTTGTATCTTAAAGTCCTAGAAAATTTTATGGGTCTCATTTTCTAGGACAGATTCTGGTTTATGTATATATCATTTGTCAGTATGACTAAATTTTAATCTGCAAAATTCCCAGTGGATCACCTTTCTCCTTCTGCCTATTTTTGTACTTCTTTTGTGCAAGTTTGCTGCATTCATTTATTATGTGATTAGCTACTTCATCTGTGTCACCACACAACCAGCACCAGCTACTCTTGGGCGTTGATATTTCTATTGATATTCCTATTGATATTTTTATTATTCTGCTAATTCTATTGATATTGAACTAATTCTGTTGATATTTCTATTGATATTGTTGTAATTGTTTGCTATAATCAGTGTTACTTTTTGTATATTCTTTGAGTCTTAGACTTGTTGTATATCCGCAATCCTCAATGCTAGTAAGTCCACTTCTTCCTTTTTTTTCTTGAAATATGGTCTGCCTTTTTCATCTCTCGGATGTAAGGTTTTGTACATCAGGATAAATTTCCGCATTCTGTGATCCATCTGTCCAAGTTCTTCCCTTTTAAGAAGGGTCCAGAGTATCATACAAGGGGGATCCCTGGTATTTATTCTTTTGATGAGATCTCTATTGCAGTGTTTGGTTTCGAGAAGTTTTCTCGTTCCTCTGAGATACGCCTTTCTTAATTTTTCTGTCGTTTTTGTTTACTTGATGTCCGCTTCTAATATTCTCAAATTATAATTTTCTTTTTCTCCAAGTGTTCTGATATTTTTCTGATTGGGCTGTTCTATTCCTTCCGTTGTTTCTCTTATTTTCTTCTTTTTCATTGTAAGCATGGCAAATTTTTCAATCCCAAATTCAATTTCTACATCAAGGCCGTAGATTCTAATAGTTTGTATAAAGGTTTCTAGTTCTTTTTCATTCTTGGCATATATCTTAATATCATCCATATACACGAGTTGGTTTATCTTTTCTCGCCACGTTGTAAATTTGTAGCCTTCTAGAGATTCCAACACTTAACAGACAATTTTGTGCGTCTCATTTACCGGGACGGATTCTGGGTTGTGCATACACCACTTTTTTGTATGGTCAAATTTCAATTTCTTGCACAATTCCCAGTGAATCACCTTTCCCTCCCAGTCGTGTTTAGTCTTATACTCTTTTTGCGCTAATTTGCTGCATTCGCTTATTATGTGAATAATCGTTTCGTCTCTATCATCACATAACCTACATTTGCTATTTCGTGGCGTCTTAATTATTTTTGTTTTATCATAGTTGGTTCTTATGATCCTTGTTATTATTATCATTATCGTTATTATTATTATTTCTTTACGAGTTTTTCCGCACCAGTTTTTCGCGCTGTTGGTTTTCAATGAGGTCTACAACATGAATTAACAGATAATGAAGTGTTTTATCATATTGTACAGGAAGTTAAGAATTAATCAGAGAAAATGAATATATTGTAACAAATAAATAAATAAATGAATAAATAAATAAAACTTGCTAATTTTATTTCAGACAGCTCATTCTGGTTTCAAAGAATGATTTGGTTGTTGGTTGGTTGGATTTTATGGCATATCAACCTTTGTAGGTTATTTAACGCTAAATCCATTTTTTATGCAAATAGTCAGCTCTATTTCAAACAATTCAGTTTAGCATGAGTACACAGTTTAATTGTCAAAACAGTTCTAATTCAGCTAATTCAGTTTAGTATAAATACAGTTTTGTTTACATGCAGTTAAATGTCAAAACAGTTCTATATTAAACAATTCAGTTTAGTGTAAGTACAGTTTAAATGTCAAAAACAATTCAGTTTAGCATAAGCACGCTGATTAAATGTAAGAACAGTTTAATTATGAAAAACATTTTTATTTAAGCTATTTAGTTTAGTTAAACAGTTCTAATTCAAACAATTCAGTTTAGCATAAGTATGCAGTTAGTTCTATTTAACCCATAGATAGGGCCCTATCAGGTGCTACCATTCCAGGCCAGAGTGGACCAGGGAGCAATGGTAATGAAGAGGTGCTTTGCATTCCCCAAAGCTCCAGCATCATTGGAACCTCACTATCAGATTGTTTAGTGTCATATCCAGGACACTCGTTGCGGATAGAAGGTCTTACCCCTCTGCAGAGATGCAGTCGGTGTATTCTACAGCCCCAGTCAACTGGGCAAGAATGATTTAGAGCTGCGTTTTTTGGCAAAGATTATAAGGAGACAAACATTACTCAAAACTGTTTTTATTTATTCATCGATTTTATTAAAAACTTTTACCGATATTTAAAAAAACAACAACAAATATTCATATTATACAATGTCCTTGTGGCATTTGCTTCTCTTTTCACAGTTCACAGGATGTAAATAAACACCAAGTTCACTAAATGCAAGCGAAGTGAACCGAAACTGTTCGAGAACGGATCAATTAGTCCGTCCTATTGGTCTAATGGTCAGAGGGTTCGCCAATGTCCCAGGAGACCTGGGTTCACTCCCAGGTCGAGTCATATCAAAGATTCAAAAAATGGTATCTTGCTTAACACTCATCGTTATAAGGTACGGATCAAGGGTAAAGTGGAGCAATCCAGGGAAAGGAGTTGCGCCCTCCCTTACACCTTGGTGTAGTAGCTATCGAAAAAGGAACCTTCAAGTCACCCTCGATTACAGTCGCCAGTTTTACTTACTTTTACTTGACTTCCATCTTAGAACCCAAGTGCATCTTGAACTTATTAATCTACCCTTTTAGATTATCCTGACTTATTGATCTAGCCTCGAACCAGAAAATATTCCTCCAACTTATCTTAACTCCATGATAACCAGTTGCACGGCTTGGAAATAATTTGGCAAGAAATCAGGGGGGAAGTTTCTGCACATGCTTGAACGACCACTCTACCATAGGTTTACTCAGTCAACAATGAAACACTACTGATGAAGCTTGCATACATTGTGGGATCGTCACGTTCGCAACAAATATGCATTGTGTTGCTTGAGATTTGCATATTTTTCCATGGAAACCATTCGGATACTTAGAAAGACCTTCGGAGCTGATTCAATGAAATTAAGATCGGATAGCATGGTGATGCCGACGCTTAAAGCTTGTCCGAGAAAGCCATTCACGTAACGAAATTGAAGCTTTTGTTTACTAAAACAGAATTGTTACTAACTTCCTTTGATGAAGTCTAGGTGTCTAGACTGCTGTCGAGACGTCTACACATCATCACTTTTTTTAGAAGCTCCTTATCAGTACACACGACTTCTTTCAAATTTTACATTTTAGATGGTTTATAGTTTACTTGTTTAATAGCATATAAACTCCTTATGGGTTATTTAATACCGAATTTTGATTCACTTGTTAATGTTTACTGGTAACTCTTTCATTTATCAATAACCTGTTATTTGCACGGTTTTATGCTTTCAAGTATTTTTTATCTAATACAAATAATTCATGCGCAACTAAATGACTTAAAATAAGTATTCCTATTTAATAGTTGTTGTCAACACATTTATACAGTTTCAAGTATTCCTGTCTAACACCAATAATTTCCAAGCAATTAGAGGCCTTCAACCAGCAGTTCACTCGAAACGTGAACAAGCATAACAAACTGGTAATTTACTGCTCGAAAATGGGAAAATTTATGGATTCTACAGACTGTTCAGAAAGTATTTAACAATTCTGAATATTATAAGTTCTACAAAAAAGACCTTTTTTTCAGTCACATCTCGTCAGAGAAACATGGTGACAAGAAAGCGATCATCATCGTCATCATCATCATCAGGTCATGCCGCCAGCACGGATCTCCCTGATCCTCTCCTGCCACCCTTCTCTATCGTCCATCGCTCCCGGTAGGTCTTCAAGTCTACATCCTGTATCGGCACAGAGCTGTTGTATATAGGTTCTAGCTGGTCGTCCAGCCTTTGCTTTTCCATGTGAAGGGGTCCACAGGAGTGAAGTGACATACTCCTGTGGACATACAAGCAAGCGATGCAGAGCAATATATCAAAGGCAGTTGACGACAAAGAGGGAAAACAAGGAGGAAAAAAAAAAGGAGGAAAAAGAAAAAAAAAACTCGTTTACCTGGAGAGATTGGTACGGTGTTTTTTTTTCTTGGACTAAGTCAGGTTTGGTCGCAGTATAACAAGTAGTGTTGAACAAAAGAAGATTTTAGAATTCCTTTTGCTTGCAGAGTGTCGATTGGTATTTAATGATATTCTGAATATCTTGATTGCCCAGTTTTTTTTTATGTCATGTGAAGGTTTTTTCTTTTCATAGATGAGGCAAAACATTGCGTCACTCACAGGTCTGTCAACTTCTAATGTAATTGAAGCCTTCCCACCTCCATTGAACCTTGTGACAGCCTTCTCACTCTCCGATAAACCAATTGATCGACAACAAAGGATCAACCGCGAGAAATGATCACGCGAAAGTTGTGGGGGGGTGTCAAAAAGAGTCAATCAGACTGTAATTAGCAGAGGACAAGGAATGACAAGCTTTTCAGATGGATTTCAAATCCATCTGAAAAGCTTGTAAAAACGAAATAAATTTATTATAGAATACAATCTCTAATTTTCTTGTATTTTAACCAGAAAACTATATATTTGCTCGGCAGGAATATTTTGTATTAAATAGCCGTTCGCTGAGTATTCATTCTTTGGATATTCACAGTCTTTATTGACTTGGTGTATATATATATATATATATATATATATATATATATTCTGTGGTACATACAAAATTTTCGAATAGCTTTGAGTAGAGCATACATTATAAGTTCTAAAAAAGGGACCTTTTTTTGGGTCACGTCTCATCAGAGAACTTCATGACAAAAGCAAGCAATTAAGTGGAATAGATCTAATAGCTGACGATAGAAAAAAAAGAAGAAAAAACCCTCTTTTTTCTGTCAACAACTATTTGATATAACAGTAATGATTCAATTTAACATTATTCATTCTTTTCCATACAGTAAAATAGTTTCTAGTAACGTCAATAATTGAATAGTTCTATTTGACCCATAAATGAGACCCTAACGATTACTAGCATTTCCAGTCAGAGTGGATCTGGGAGCAATAGCAATGAAGACTATTCCACAAAGCTCCAAGACTGAAGCCTCACCATCAAACACAGTTTAGTGTCGTATTCAGGACACTCGTTATTAAGAACTCATTGTCATCTCTTCAACTTATTTTTGTCACTAACAAACAGCGCCAATGTTGCATTCTGGTTAGTGAACACTTGTAATATAAAATAAAGGACAAACCACGATATGAGAGGAAATAGAGATATTTTCTCAGGAAAAAGTATATACAACAGAGAGACTATTAGTAGACAAGAACATAGGATTAGTGAATACAGAATAAAGATATAGTCCAACGATAGTATTGGCTTCCGTTATTACGGTAGCAAGTAAAATGATCTAGTGCGATCTCCAGTCTCCAAAGCTCTAATACTATTCCTATAAGAAGCTGCTCTTCACCTTCTAGTCTGCCCTGGCATTAGTAGCTACTGCTATATATGGCAGATGGACTAGTTAATTGTGTGGAAAAAGGTGGGTGATACCCAACAACTAAGAACCTACAATTCAATAAGCTATCTAAAGTTCAAATTTGACTCTTTGCAACTTTTCCCAAATGTAAAATCGTGAAAGAAAATAATGAAAAACAAGAGCAGCTGATGAAGATTCCGAGAGATTTTGTAGAGTGATGAAAAGGACACCGTATCAAGTGTTTTAAATTCCAATAGAATTTCTTTGGAGATAAACTAAAGCACCATATCTTTTGGCAACTGTGCAGGAAATTAAGCATGCAAAATAGTAGTTTACAGGATTTCACTTTAAAATGAAATCGTATTTTGGGGTATTTTCAACGTTTCAGAAAGTAACAATATAGAGTAATACGTAAATTTTTAAACACAAAAATTACTCATAAATACTAATCTTTGCTGCCCGTTAAAAATTTACTTTTTTATTGTATATATATATATATATATATATACAATAAAAAAGATATGATCGAACCCTAGTCTTCCGAACCACTTAAACCATTATGCCAATTTACATATATCGATTGATACGTAAAATCAACTGAATTACAGACTATATAGAGAGAGAGATAAACGAAGTTCATTCAATAAACAACATTGATTTTTTTTGAAAAAAAGAGGCATTTTTTCAGAATTTTTTTCCATGAATATAAACTCTGTATTTTGGGGAATTGGTTCATAACAAAAATTATTTTTATCTCAATAAAAATATTTGTCTTGGGGTTATTAAAAATGCCGATAAATCTATTAGAATGTTCCAGGCTTGAACAGAGGTCTGTCACAAACTTTTAATGGCTGAGAAATGCAAACTATGTGAAATTTGCTGATGAATGTGTGATGTGTATGGACAAGCATATTTTAGTAAAAAAAAAAAGTTTACAAACGGGCTAAACATGTATTTGACATTACGATCCTGGGTCGGGAAAACAGTCCATGAAGTGGAAACACACCAGAAAAAGTTATGGGCGTAGCAATCCGTAAAAAAGGTCATCCTGACACTCTTCAGGGACTTGAAAGGACCAATGGTTATTGATTTCCTTGAAAAAGTTGTAACTAAACAGCGCTTCCTACTGCCGACTCCTTAGGCAAAATTATAACCTTATTTATTGAATGACTCTCGTATATATATATATATATATATATATATATATATATATAATAGAGTGGGGTGTAATTGAAAGCACACGTTTTTATGTATTAGCACATTGAATAAACAAATGGGTCCCTTTTGTAAAACAAAATTGAAAAATCAATTCTTGTAATTGTATGGATTAAAGTTGTAAAAGCCTGAAGTAGCATTTTAACATTGTTTCAGGAGTCGTAATTAAAGTTTTGTGATTTAAATTTAGCTGGGGGTGGGCTAAAAAAAAAAAAAAAAAAGAAACTACATGCTGAATTTTGAAAGAATTAGAGTCATTCTTCTTTTTTTTTTTTTTTAAATCAAACATTAATTCGTACAAAATATAATACATGGATAAGAAATATTAATCAGATTATTTAAAACTGTGAAAATTCCACTGCGCGTCTTTTCAATTTAAACATAAAACACAAACAGAATCCCCACCCCCTGAAAATTCATCAATGCATCTTTTTAAATTAGGAACAGAGCTTAAAGCAATCAATATATTTCATTAATACAAAAATATTTATAGTTTAAAATACTTTTTTTTAAATCTCTTTGTAAATGTACCCAATCGCTATTATGTGTAAATTTACGAAATTTTTGTCAAGGAAATGTTTCTTTTTTTTTTCTTCGGATTCTTCTGTCTTTTATTCTTGTCGTATGTCTTTTTCCTTGATTATTGGGAGGGGATACTCCATAAATCTGATTCTGGGTGAATAATGAGCAGACCAAGTAGAAACTTTAGCGGAAGTTCAACGCTGAACTTATTCATTGCCATTGAATAACTGAACATGAACCTCACCAACAGGGTGGAAAAACATTTGCTGAATTGTAGTATGATTTTGGGACGTAAAAACCCCAAAACGAACAAACAAAAATTAAAGCAGTTTCATACTATGTCGGAGAAATGTTTTTCTTTTTCTATCATTTTGACAAGTGAATATGAAAATTAGACAATAAAAACTATTTTAAACTTGCTCAATCGACTGGGGCTGTAAAATGCACTGACTGCATCTCTGCAGAGGGCTAAGACCCCGTGCCGTCTAACGAATATTCTGATTATGACACTAAACAATCTGATGGTGAGGTTCCAGTAATGCTAGAGCTTTGGGGAATGCGGAGTACCCATTCATTGCTATCGCTCCCAGGTCGACTATGGCCCGGAATGGTAGCTCCTAATAGGGTTCTATCTATGGGTCAAATAGAACTAAACTGCATACTTATGCTAAAGTGAATTGTTTGAAATGGAACGGTTTTTGTATGGTAAACTGAATTGTCTGAACTAGAACTGTTTTGACATTTAACTGTGTGTAAACAAAAACTATACTTATACTAAACTGAATTGTTTGAATTAGAACTGTTTGACTAACCTGAATAACTTGAATAGCTAGAAATAGAAATGCTTTTGTCAATTAAACCTTGTACTTATGCTTAAGTGAACTGCTTGAAATAGAACTGATTATTTGTTTAAAAATGGATTTGGCATTAAATAACTTAAAAAGGTTGATATGCCATAAACCCCAAACAAACAAACCAATAAATTATTTTAAACAGTTATCTACAGTATAAAAATATTCGAAATTACACAAGGGATAGAGAAAACGGTTTTGCTTAAGCAAAACCAACGAACAAAAATATGCAACAGAAGAGCGTTCTTTGTCTGTATTTACCGAAACCCTCTGCCACCAACAGGATGTGACACAAGGTCAATTTTAAGCGGACTTTAACAGGTTTGTATTCAGAGTTTCGCCTTTTCTTAGACTAGTTGTCATACCAAAGTTAAAGAGCTCAGTCTGCCCTACTATTTACCCATAGCTGGAGGGAGAATAGTCGGATGCATACCTTTCCCAAGGGTATTAGCTCTACGAGAAAGGCAAACAGCCTTGTCCAGGATTTGAACTCAGGTATGAAAATATGACTTCCATATGATCGATAGCTTATCGACACGCGGCTAACGAAGGCATGGACAGCTATCAATAAGCTATCGATCATATGGAAGTCAGACCTGACCGATAAAATGAAACGCAGTTTATTCCAAGCTGCGGTCGTATCGATACTGCTATATGGATGCACTACCTGGACGCTAACAAAATGGCTGGAGAAAAAGCTAGACGGCAATTATACAAGAATGCTGTGAGCAATATTGAACAAGTCCTGGAGGCAACACCCCCAAAAAGAATCAACTATACGGCCACCTACCTCCCATCACGAAAACTATCCAATTTTGACGAACCAGACATGCAGGACACTGCTGGAGAAGCAGGGACGAGCTCATAAGTGATGTACTCCCATGGATCCCCACGTATGGCCGTTCAAAATCAGGACGACCAGCTCGAACATATATACAGCAGCTATGTGAGGATATGGGTTCTAGCCCTGAAGACCAGCCAGAAGCGATGAACGATAGAGAGACGTGGCGAGAGAGGGTCAGGGATATCCGTGCTGGCCGCACGACATGATGATGATGATGACGAAAATATTCATTTTGATTGTATAATGCTCCACTTGATGTAAGAAGATCTTGGTATCTTAAGTTTCGAAGAAAACTTTTTATAGAAAATTGTTTAGGGTGTATTTATTTATTTAAGTGTGGCACTATATTTTGCTGTAAGAGTAAAAATACTACTTTAATTGGAATCATTTTGAGATGAGGCTTCTTAATCTGAGAATTAATTTTTATTTATTGCGGACTTTTTGTCCTCATCTTGGTAGTTTTTTTTGGTTGTTTCTTCTTTCACTACGTTTCGGCCAAAGAAGGCCAGAGGTGAAATTTGGCCGAAACGTAATGAAAGAAGAAACAACACAAAAAAAAAAAAAAAAAACTACCAAGATGAGGACAAAAAGTCCGCAATAAATAAAAATTAATTCTAAAAATACTACATTTTAGATTGCTTGGTTGGTTGTTTTCTCTTACGGGTCATTTAATGTCGAATGAAGTCATTTTGATAAAATTCTAGGTTATCTAATGCCAAATCCACTTTTATACATGTAAACAGTTCTAATTAAAACAATTCAGTTTAGCATAAGTATACTGTTTATTTCTATTTGACCCATTGAAGAGGACCCTATCAGGTGCTATCACTTTGCGCCAAAGTGAACCTGGGAGCGATGGCAATGAAGGAGTATTCTGCATTCTCCAAAGCTCCAGCATTACTGGAACCTCACCATCAGATTGTTTAGTGTCATATCCAGGACTCTCGTTGGGGGAGTCTTACTCCTCTACAGAGAAGCACTCGGTGTATTTTAATGGGCCAAGTACATTTCAGAGAGATTTTTGATAGAACAAGAGCAGTTTTCAATTCAGCTTTTAACTTGAAAATGACTATGATAATAGTATAAAGTCTGCGTCGTACTCACTCCAATTATTATGATTTATTAAGAGAGATCACTATCAAATGCTAATCATAGTCTATTTTTCTTTACTTATTTATTTGCCATTAGTTAAAATTATAAATAAGATATGATTTGGCATTGAACTTAATGGCCACCATAGGCTGCCTTTAGGTGAGTAAAAATGAACCATTTTCTGATCTAGTCGAAGTTTTCTTTCCTCTTACAAATATATCACGCAAAAGATGTTTCCTATACAGAAAGCAGAAGCTAAAGACCTCTCAATCATTGGAGATCTAAACGTAGTCGTCACGAAATCACTGTCCAGTACGCGGCTTTTTTTTTAAGTATAAAGATGGCCGGTGGAATTATTTTGTCGTGAGGCGCAACTGAAAGAAAACAGGATAAGAAGGGACAAACTAAGTCCATTTGAGATTGTCTCGCTGTCTTTGATTATCTTACGAAACAATCAGTGTATTTGGCCGACTGGCTTAGCCTTGGAAAGACACCACGAGAAGCGTCAGCAAAACTGGGGAAGAGTTTCAGGAATTTAATTCGACTTTGTCTGGAAAGTTGTTTCTGACTTTTTGGGTGTTAATGAAATAAAACCCATCAGAAAATCGCCAGTTTATATAATGATAGTCTACGACGCCATTGAGGTTGTTTTTTTTAAACACAAAGCTTTGATGTTATTCTGAGATAAATGCCGCATTGACGAGTAGAATAAAATATAGTTTTATTCTTATTTGCAAAATAAAGATTTCAACGAGTTCTATTCAGTGATTTAAACAAGCGGTAAAAACTTACCGAGTAAAACAAAAGATAGGCCACAATGGCGTCGCGGACTCTTTGTTCAATTTACATGACCCCCTCCCGTCCAACGTTGCAACGCTGAAATATCGGATTTTGGATTATAATGTTTCAATGTTGTAAGTATTTACCTACTCCTCCGCACGAGTAGGATATGACACAAAATTAATTTTTTGGAGCGGAGTTTAACAGGTTTGAACTCTGAGTTTTCCTTCTCCTAGACCGGTTGCCATACCAAAGTTAACGATCCAGTCTATCCTACTATTTACGTATTGCAGAAGGGAGAATAGTTGGATGCATTCTTGTCTTAAGGGTATTAGTGCAATGTGAAATGCAAACAGTCTCGTTCAGGGTTTGAATTTGAGTTACTGAGTCTATTTTCTACGACGATAACCGTTACACCACAAGCGCTAATGTTTATGACTCTACCTGGTGGCCCATTTGTTAAGATTCTAATTTCAGGAGTGAAATTTCTGAAACCACCGTTAATCTATTAGATGATTCTTCTTCATATACACAACTAACGTTTCTTTTTGATTCAACTGTTTCGGGTCTTAATTTAATCTGATACAAAAAGAATATTCGTGATTACCCCAAATTGTTATGTGTCACTCAAACGACACAGAAATAAAAAAAAAAAAGCAAAAAACAAAACAAAAAAAACCCCCCAAAACAAAAAACAAACAAACACAAACTGACAAACAAAAACCCAAAAAGCAAAACAAACAAACAAACAAAAAAACAAACAAACAAAACAACACAAAACAAAAAACAGTGATGACTGAGTAAATAATTAAAAGTCATTTGTAGACAATTGGTATTACTAGTTGCTACCTGTCCTCGTAATTTAACATTGTCTTTTTTTTCCAACGAAGCTCGATTTAAACAATAGAGGCCTTAGAATGTATGAACAAGTTTTATTTCTAAGTCGACCTTCTTACCTAATGATGTGTATATCTATGGATTGTCTTGATTTCTGTATTTGCTTCATAAAACGTAGAATGATTTATAAGTTCAATGACCGAGATACAAAAGACACGAGTAACGCATTTGCATTTAAATTCACGCACAGTTTAACTTTTTGCTTACACGTGCCCTGTCGACAGAGCGTAGAATATGCTAATTGCATCTCCTGCAGAGGTTAGAACCTCAACCCATCAAAAAAGTGTCCAGAGAATGACATTTAACTGCATCCGGTGGTGAGTCTCTTGTCCTGAAACTCTAAGGAAGGTGGAACCACTGCTTCGTCCTCGGACCACTTTGACTCGGTGCCGTGTTACCTATAAGGTTCTCACCTATGAGTCGAATGGATAGTATGAAAATTATTAATATTACATCGGAATACTTGAAACCACATAACTGTGTACAAAATATTTGCATTAAGAATTATAACTTGATATTATAATTGCTTACAAAGGATTAATATTAGTTCGTTGAAACCATTTAATTGTGTATAAATTATTTGTATTATTGGGGTACTTGAAACCTATTACTGTGTACAAAATATTAGTATTACATAGTAATACCTGAAACCATATAACTGTGAATGAATAAACGATTATTATTAGTATAGTTACTTCAACTGTGTATAAATTATTAGTATTAAGAGTATTTACTTAAAGCTATAATTATCTACAGATGATTAATGCCATCAGTTACTTAAAGCCATATAGTTGACTGCGAACAAAAACTTTGACATTAGATAACCCCGCAAAGATTGACATACTGCAAAACCAATCAACCCACCAACCAACCTTTCATCATTCAGAAAATCTGAAGAGCATAACATTCTATTTTATTTAGTTTTCTGTTGCAAAAAACGCTGAAAGAGTAAGGAGTTGTTGAGAAGATGAAATCTATTGTCAATCGGGTCGTTATCCAGTCCCTCAGAATTAAGGACATGACCAAAAGAAATCCACGAAGATACGCTGATTCTCTAGTCACCTTGTGAAGTGTAGAACAGGAGCCACACCTCATCAGGGATAGTGCTGTAGTTTCAGTAGCAAGTAAGTTTTTATAGGTGGAGTTGCAAGCTTCATACTCCCTGGCGTGGAATTTAGAGTTTTTTCTTTCTCCTATATCAGTTAGTCTACCTACAAGGTTAGAGTGCCCAATCTTCCCTACTATTTACTCCTAGTTTGGCGGGTGGAAAAGACATGAATTCATACCATTTCTAAGGACGTTGGCGAGAAGAAAAACGCAAACAGCTTCTTCCACGACTTGAATTCGGCTCATCGAGTCCATTTTCATGATGATAACCGTTATACTATCCACGCCTCCATCGTGACAACAGTAAGAAGAATGCACCTTCATAAGACGTGCTTACATAGTGAGCAGTTGGATGAATGATAAGCGATATCATCCATTTACTTAACAATTGCTAAGACGAGTTTCCTTTTCTATAACGGATGACGAAAACTGTAATAAACTTCAGGTTTTTTGGTTACGAGACTGTGATCACCTTTCATACAATAAATGTTTTTGGGTGCTTCCGTAGCGTTATAATGGCGATGCCAATTATAATTGATTCAGTCGGAACGGTTTCCAAAGGCTTGGTAAAGGGGACTGAAAGAGCTGGAAATCGAAAGACGAGCCGAGACCATCCAAACTACAGCATTACTAAGATCAGACGGAATACTGAGAAGAGTACTGGAGAATTGAGAAAACTTGCTATCACTTAGACTCCAGTGAAAGACTAATAATCTTTGAATTTTTATCATTTTAGATTCAGTTAACTATTCATAATACAAACGATCTGAACACATTTTCAAATATGCTTATCAAATATTAATAATTTTCAACTAGATCTATTTGGGATTATCAAATTCATGAAAACCTTTTTTTTACCAATGGTTCTGCTTCTCTTCTTTCGTTCATAATCTTATATATATCAATATATAGAACAGTTTATGGTTGTCACTATCTCACTTGGTGGGTTTGCGGCAGACCAAATGCGGTATGATTTGGAGAGTGCTCAATGTCTGTGATAGAACTATTATGTAATAATAAATAAATAGATATTTTTTCTCTTCCTGATGATTGTCGTAATAAGATGGCATGAAACCGATGGTCGCAGATAAACATCCATGCTAATAAATATATATAAAAACTAATATATATATATATATATATATATATATATATATATATATTCGGGTTATTCAATAAATAACGGGAATATTTTTGCAAAAAACATGAGTTTGCTACAACCAACATGAGTCAAAAAGACAGTCTATGGAGTGAAAACACATCAACTCACCGGTAAAGAAAAAATTCCGGGTAATATAAAAATGTGTGAAACTACGCCTAAAAAAGCCTCCTCCTATTTCTTTGTTAAAACTGTATGAGGAAAAAAAAAAGAAAAAGTCTCTTAAGTTAAACTTTTATCGCTCATGTTTGATTTCCATATGATCGAAAGCCTATGGATAGCTGTCCATGCCTTCGTTAGCCGTGTTTCGATGTCTTTTTCGGTTGATGAGACGCTGCTTCCTAGGTAGGTGAATTTGTCAACCAGTTTCAGAGAGGTTCCGTCTAGTGTGGAGATGTGTCATTTCTGATTAAAGCACAGACGGCAATTATACAAGAATGTTGAGAGCAATATTGAACAAGTCCTGGCAGCAACACCCCACAAGGCACCAATTATACGGCCACCTGCCTCCCATCACGAAAACTATCCAAGCCAGACGAACCAGACATGCCGGACACTGCTGGAGAAGCAAGGACGAGCTCGTAAGTGATGTACTCATGTGGACCCCCGCATATGGCCAATAAAAAGCAGGACGGCCAGCTCGAACATACATACAGTAGCTATGTGATGATACGGGATGTAACTCTGAAGACCTGCCAGAGGCGATGAATGATAGAGAGACGTAGAGAGAGAGAGGGTCAGGGATATCCGTGCTGGCCGCACGACATGATGATGATGAAGTTAAACTTTAATTTAACAATAAGTAAATTCGGTAGTTCTTTAAGAAAATAATGAACCCAAACTGCTCTAGAAAGCTTTTAGCCTTCAAAGATAAAGAATAGTTTTTCCCCAATCAAAAGGCCGGAAAATACTTTTTCAGAGATGGCTAAAAGAAGTCTGTCTTGTTTATCAGAAACCCATAAATAAACAGGCATGGCAACTCTGGTTCCGTAGGGCAGCTGGATCCAGGCCGGCGTCAAGTGAATTCATTCTTACTGTGGCCCATCGTGGTCAGTAGCAGTTTAGCCATGCTAATAGTGGGGTCAGCTAATTGTAGTAGCAGTCAAATCAGTAACAAGTAAGGTTAGCCTTCAAACGGGTAGGTCTATAGACATACGTGTTTGCTTGCCTTTGGCCATGCAAGACGTACGGTATCTGCCACGATACAAAGAACGGAAGTTCAAATAAAACCCAACCGACAAAAAACTCTTCGACACCAACAGCAAGTTGTACCAATCAACGGAGATATAGAACAGAAGTTCATATAATCAAGTAGGGAGTTTCTTTACCAGCAAAAAGTGCAAGTCTTTGAAGACAAAAGAACTCTTCTCCAGGATTCCACAAAAAACTATACATAATCAATACACCACTAGATTTGACCACTTTTTCAACAACTATTTGGTTTGATTTGGTTGGATTTTTTTCTATGTAGACAAAGAAGACGCTCAGAAGTCAAAATATCTTATCCTTTCAACTAGACTACTGAAACATAATTTTAACTCTAAAAAGCTCCTATTTGCTGTTTGTAATCAGTAAGTCAAAAAAAAAAAAAAAAAAAAAAAAAAAAACTTCTACTGTGCTTAAATTGTAATTAGGCGCTTAGCGGAAATATTTGAGCAAACCTTTTTCTGTTTCTTATTCTTACCTTATTTTAAAAGACACTTTTCTCCTTTTTATACCCTCCATATATTTTGTATTGTAACTCATTTTGTATTCTATATTTGTTTGATAAAGGAATTCCTTCTGTTTCAATTTATACAGAGAGTTTGAGTCCGATTTGTTTGCGTTTAAAAACTGTTATTCCATATTATAACCCTGAATATATTTTCTAAACTTTGTATAAGTATAGTTATATGCGAATAAAGAGTTTACACACACACACACAAACACACACACACACATATATATGTGTGTGTGTGTGTGTGTGTGTGTTTGTGTTCGAATAGAGATACAAACTAAACTCTATATAATTACATAGCGTGCAATCTTTTGTTAGAAATCTTCAACGCCGGATATGGTAAAGCAAATTTTGAAACGTTAGTTTAGTTGAGTGTAAATCTAACCGTTGTAACTGCGATTGAATATTCATCATCCTAACTGATGTGAATAAAAACTATAAATAGTATTCAGAATCACGTGCACACCCAAAGAATAATGAATGTGCGTGAGAATAGTAGGAGTTCTCAGACACAGCTGACTCTGTCGAGTATGGAGGTCAGTCATTGGTCACATTCAGGCAAATTTGATTAAAAAAAAAAAACAACAACAAAAAAACAAAAAACAAAAACAAAAAAACAAAACAAAGCAAACAAATAAAACCGTTTTTTGTAGATAAACAATGTTCTTCCCTGGATTCATTTTTAAATTATTATTTACTCTTTTAGAGTGTTAGCTGATGATTTTTCACTGGAGTTTGAGTGACATCAAATCTCTTCAAGTCTCCAGGATTCGTCTCAGGATTCTATCCTTTCTCAGCAATGCTGTCATTTGGATAGTCTCTACCCGTCTGCCAACTTCCAAGTCTTCCAGGCCTTTTAATAATCCTTTAGATATTGTGCCAAAAGCACCAATCACAATTGTTACAATCGTCACTTTCATGTTCCAGAGCTTTTTCAATTCTCTAGCAAGGTCGAGGTACTTATCCTTCTTTGCACATTCCTTCAGATTTATTCTGTGGTCCACCGGGACAACAAAGTCGACAATTTGGCAAATTCTCTTCTTTTTGTCGATTATTATAAGGTCTGGTCTTCTGGCCGGGATCAAGTGATCCGTTTGTATGTTAAAGTCCCATAGGAGTTTATGTGTGTCATTTTCTTGGACAAGTGCTGGGTTGTCCATATACCATTTGTTAGTATGGTTAAATTTAAATTTCTGGCACATTTCCCAGTGGATCACGTTCGGTTTCCTTGGCATCTGGTTGTTGGTATGTTTTCGTGTCACTCCCTCCGAATTGTTGATATAATTTTCTTTCGTTGTTTTGGAAAGTCCTGTTTTGTCTGTATTGTTTTACTCTTTGTCGATATCTCTTTAATCTTCCATCTTTCACTAGCACTTTCTGGTTTATTTCTTCAAGTTGTACTGTTATTCTTTCTTGCGTCGCCTGTTCCTTTTTGTTCCCGCTTATTTCAGCGCCTCTCTTTTTTTTTATCATTCAGGTTTGTTTTCGTAGTTTTGTTATTTGCGTTTACAGTCGAATTTACCATCCCGGTTTTGACTGTTTTGACCTTTTAAGGGGATCCCAATATTCTCACAAACTAATTTTGCACCTACATAGATTAGTTCATTTAACTCGGTTATATTATTCGTTAGTATGTAAGGTTGTATGTGATTTATTCTATTCGTTTCTATCTTAAGTGTTTTCCATTTTATGTTTCTTAATGATGGTAGAGTAGTCTTTTCACTACTCATGATTCTCTTTACATTTTCTAGATTTATCTTTTGTTCTTGTGATAGTGTTTCATCATAGTTGCTTGGCAGTGTATCATTTGGAAGTGTGGTGTTTTCATTTTCCGATGTTGGCTGTTCTTTTTCGTTGGATTGTTTTTGTTTGACACCACTTGTTGTAAAGAATTTTAAAGCGGAGTTTGAACTTAGAGTTTTCCTTCTCTTGTGCTGGTTACCAAGGCTAAGAACCCATCGGCATGGTTAGTTATCCATAACTTGAGTGGGTGAGAAGAGGTTTGGTCTGGTTTGGTTTTATGGCATATCAACCATTGTAGGTTAGTGTTGTGGCCCCGGAAAGGGTCACTAATGAAAACGCAAACACGGATATTAGATAACAGATTATATTACACAAGAAAGATAGAGTTACATGGAAAAGGTAAGAAGTCTCGTACTGTTCGGATAACACCGATATTGATCGCCCCCCCCCCGTCAGCGAAATCTCTCAATACTAATAACGGTGAGAAGAGTCCATTATGGTGAGATGGGTAAGGCTCCCACAACACCCCTCCCCCAAGCCTTTTACTTCGTAAAAGTGCTGTTAATATTTTTTTTTACTACTAATTACAATATCATCAAGATAAGCGAAAGTGAAGTCAAAGCCGCCCAGCATGGTATCCATCACCTGTTGGAAGATAGCCAGTACGACTTTTATTCCAAAAACTAGTCTGTCAAATTTGTGTGTGTTATACAGAGTAGTTTAGAGCCATTTTCTTCTACTGGAATCTTGAGGTAGGCTTAAGTCAATTTTTGAAAAAACTTTTCCTCCATTTAATTTATTAAAAACCTCTTCTGGGCTGGGGAGTGGATAGTGGTAATTCTTGGGTGCAGCGTTCAATCCTGTAGAAAAAACTGCGCATACCCGGATTTCCTTCGATTTTTTTCTTATATATACCGTTGGAGCAGCCCATTCGCTGAATTCCACTTTCGATAATACGCCCATATTCACTAATCGGTCTAGCTCTTTATTTATTTCTTCGGTCGCGGCGAACGGTACGTCTCGCTTCTTTCTAAAAATGGGGCGTGTATTTTCCTTCAGTTCAAATTTTGCCTTAATTTTAGTACATTTGCCAAGACCAACTGAAAATACTTCGGGGAAACTACCTTTTAGTTCCATCTTAATTTTTTCAGTTTCGGCTGTAATGCATTCTATTTTTTGGCAAAACGTATTAATTGGTTGATCCCAAAGATTAAATTTCTGAAACCAGTCCGACCCAAACAAATTTTCTGTGCTCTTCAGTACGAAGACTTTTAATTTTTTGGTTATACCATTTAGTGATACTGGGATAATTATTTCGCCTTCAAATTTTATTTTGTCTCCTGTTATCGTTCGCGCCGTCTTGCTTATCATCTTTATTATTGGCCTATTCAATTTTCTCCAAGTTTGTAAGTTTATTATTGATAGATCAGAGCCAGAGTCTAACTGAAATCTTACCAACTTATTAAGTACTTTGACTGTTATGTATTTACGAACGGCTTTGTCTGACTCGTCTTCGCTTTTTGTATGTCTGACTCTGTTTTTAAATATTTTTCTGTTTCTACACCGTGAGCCCTTACGTCCGAATTTATCGCAGTTTTGACATTTTTTTTGTACGATAGGGACAGTCTTTGACCCAATTTACTTTTCCACAACGGTAGCAAGCACTGTGTGTTTTTTTGGGGGGTTGTCACTTGTCTGCTTGTATTGAAATTTTGGGTAATCATATTTTTTCTCTTTTTTACCGGAGAGTATGATTGGGATCTATGCTTGACTTTCCTTACGTAAGCAACACCAGACTCCTCGATATTTTTTGTGTCTTTTTTGACTCTCACTATCCTCTGACAGTCTTCAGCCAGTTTTTAAAGTGTGAGATCGGGTTCATTCTCTAATTTCGACAAAACACTGCGTCTGATTTCCGCGTCTTTTGCCGACACTAGGCCTTGTGCGAATATCAGACATTTGAAGTTAACCGCTGACAATTTGCCTGGTTTAAAATCGTCGCAGTTTTTATTGACGACCACGACAAACCCTAAATAATCATCACTGTCCCTTTTTGTTAAGTTGGGACATTTCCATCTCTTGTGGAATAGAGACGTTTTGGAGCTGAATAATTCTGACTGTAATTTAACTGTTTCTAAGAAGCCAAGTTTGCAAGTTTTTTTTGGGAAGATATAATGTACGAACTTGTTGTGTTTCATAGTTCCTAGTTTTTGTAGAAGTAGCCGGACTTTTTTTGCATCCGTCCAATCGGCATAGTCGGTAATATAGATATCTTTATATCTTCTGTAATATGCCTCAAAGGTCTTATCCTCATCTGGTGCGTAGGGAAATGTTTCGAGTGCGTTCCACACTGCATTTTGAGTGAAAATAGTAGTACTATCTGAAGACTGGTTATTACTTAGACTTTTAAAAAGTGCTTCTTGTTGTTTTTGCAATTCAAGGAAGAACCGTTGTTGTTTTTCATCGTTTTTAAGATTCTTTCTTCGTTTTCTTTCTGAAGTTGAAGGAGTTTTTCCTCATTTTTTTTGTTGAGACTCCATTTGGAACTTCATCATTTGTGCCAACATTTCTTTAAGGTCTTCCATTTTTTTTAGACTTAAAAAAAAATTTCTATTCAAAAAAATCTTTTTTTTTCTCTGGAGTGGGGGGGACTTTTCTTTTTCTTTTTTTCTTGAGTAAATATCCCCGGAAATCAAGAATAATTACTGTGTGTCTGTGTGTTTTTTTTTTTTATAACATGAAACTGTAAGCGCCGAATTAAATTTTTCTCTCTGAAGTGGGTGGGGGGAAGAAAGAAAAATATGAAAATCACTTTTTGATTACGTGTCAATCTTACAAATTAAAAAAAAATATCTGCTATCCGACACACTCCGTCGTTTGTACAATTTGATACCTTGTAGTTGTTTAACAAAAATCTTGTTCAGTGAATCGTATGCTGAAACTTTGTTGTAGATTCTTTAACAACTTGGGTATCTCTTTGTTGTTACGATGCATCCTCGCCAGTATGCCGTGCGATTAACCCCTTTTGCTTGTTGGAGAGTTCCTTTTTTCGTTCGAGTTCCTTGTCGCCAGTATTTTGTGGCCCCGGAAAGGGTCACTAATGAAAACGCAAACACGGATATTAGATAACAGATTATATTACACAAGAAAGATAGAGTTACATAGAAAAGGTAAGCAGTCTCGTAATGTTCGGAAACACCGAAATTGATCGGCCTCCTGCTGGCAGCGAAATCTCTCAGTACTAATAACGGTGAGAAGAGTCCATTATGGTGAGATGGGTAAGGCTCCCACAACAGTTAGTTAATGCCAAATCCATTTTCATACGTTCTATTCCAAAAAATTCAGTTCAACATAAGTACACAGTTTAAATGTCAAAAACAGTTCTATTTCAGTTTAGCATATGTACACTGTTTAGTTCTATCTAACTCATAGATAGGACCCTATCAGGTTCTACCGCCCCGGGTCAGAATAGACCTGGGTGCGATGGCAAGAAAGGGGTGGGGAGAAGAGATGGGTTCATGCTTTTCTCAAGGTCATTTGCGCTAAGTGAAACGTAAACAGGCACTTACATGGTTTGAATTCGAGTTACTGATTCCATTTCCTTTTACAATAACCGTTTGATTTACCGTTTTATATCTGCTTATATTTCACTTTAGACGTGTTGGATGAAACGTTCTGTCAGAGGGGTCCTATTTGTTGTGTAATTGGATATCAAGATAATGTAAGATTGTTGGTTCTTTCGCAATGTTGTCAAAGAAAGAAAGATGTGACAGTCGAAGTGATAAGATTGTCACTTGTTCGGTAGATCATCATAAACTGACACGAGAAGCACCCCAACCTACCCCTAAACAACAAAGAATATTGAAATCCAAAAAAATATCGGCCATCTCTCTTGGTAAGTCGTCTTGACGGCACCTAGTGTCCACACAGAGCCGATGAAAGTAAGTTTTTGCTAGTCGGTTAACACTGGTGTAGGCGTCCATAAGAGAACATCGCCTGAGTTTGTCTTTACTTTTCCAGAATGTCTTGCTCATGATGGGTTTGGTTTGATTCCTTTGTTTAATGGTATATCAACTTTCGTTGGATATTCAAAGCTACAGCCATCCTTGTAGAAGAACAGCAGTGATACTATCTAACCCATAGCTGGAGAGGGTAAGGGGGGTTCGTACTTTTCCTTTGGGAGTTAGTCCGAAAGTGAACACAGGAGTTCGAACTTGCTTACTTCGAAGCTGCAGTCAAGCACGTCGGACTTTACGCCACAGGGACTCCTCCTTCACATTTCACTTGGATTATTTGTGAGATGGGAGGTAAGTGGCCGTACAGCGGCTGTTTTGTTGCGTGCTGCTTCCAGCATTTGTTTAAAATAGTACACAGCATTCTTGTGTAGTTACTATCTAGCTTTTTCTCCAGGCGTTAAGTCCAAGTGGTGCGACCATACTTACCTGGCCATTGCTTGGAAGAATTCCTGTTTTATTTCATCACAGAGATTAGATTTTTATATGGTCGTTAATCTGTCAATTATAGTCCATGTCTTTCCAATGTGTATGCTGACGTCGCTTTCAGTAGATAAAATATAGTTACCGAGTTATATGAACTGGTCTACAAATTTCAGAGGCTTATCATTTAGTTAGGAGATCGCACCATCTTGACAATGAAGCGCCAAGAAGGGATTGAGTTCAATTCACTCGCAAATTGGTTTATAATCTTGTAAAACTATCTTTTTTTAGTTGTCATTTATGAAGCTTAGCTTAGTTTACCACGAGGCATTTGGTAGTGAGAATCAAATCATCACTTTTCAATAGATACTGATTGGTATTTATCCAACTCTGCAAGATGCTTGTCATATTAAAAGGACTTTGAGTCACATTTTGACCTCGTGGAGAACCGAATAAATATCATACATTTCTCATGTGGCGTCGTGAACAGAATGCGGTCAACAGGAATGCGCTACTAAGACAAAGTTTATAAAAAAAGAAAAAAATAATAGAACGTGGGAAGAAAGAAGAAAAAAATGAGATCACGACAGGAAAAAAAGAGAAAGAAAATAAAAAGGACAAAGAAAAATAAAGAGCGAAGGAACAGATATTTACCCACTAATATATATATATATATATATATATATATATATATTGTTGAATCTAGTATACTATCAAATAGATACTCGTTTTTTTTCTTTTTAATTTTTATCCTTATTTCGTCAGATTGGTGATGAAAAGAAACAAAATTCCTTATTTGAAATAATTTGGTTTCAGCATTTATAGATAGATAGATGGATTAAACAGAGATAGAAAGAAGAAGGCTAACATTGATAAAAATAGATATGTTATGGAATGATTATAATTGGTAGTTTTGAACAAAATAATGTAAACATTAACACACACACACACACATATATATATGTATATATCGATAGATAGATAGACTTTTCTACAACTCTGCGCAGACAGAAAATATAGTTTAGAAGACCTGCCGGGAGGGATGGACGATAGAGAGAGAGAGAGAGAGAGAGAGAGAGAGAGAGAGAGGGAGAAATCGATGCTAGCAGCGCAACTTGATGATGATGATTATGATGACATAAAGCTGAACGCTGTGTTTTGACAACGACAATCTCCAAGATATTAAGATTTTTTGTCCGAGTCTTATGCAAGACAGAACTCGTGTGAATGGCGTCTATCACTAGTACTAGAGCGCAATAAATGGTCACCAATAGCGGGCTCATGAGTCTAAGTGAGTTCAAATCCTTAAAACAGCATCCCACAAAATAGTAGTTGTACGGCCACCCACTTCCTATCTCACAAACCATTCAAGTACGATGAGCAAGATATGCCATTTGAGAGAATCTGTGACACATACACTATTTAATGTTATATATAACTTTCTTAGTAGCCATTTATAATTTTTCGGCTGATATTAGTTTTATTTAACTAAATAAGAACGACACAAGAATACTGCGTACTGTCTTTAACAAATCCTGGAAACAGAATTCAACAAATCAACAGCCACTAACCTCCCATCTCGCAAAATACTCAAGAAAGACGAGCGAACGAGACACTGTTGATAAAGTAAAGACAGACTCATAAGCGACGTTCTCTCATGGACTCCTACATGTGGACACACCAATGTTGGCCGACCAGCAAAAACTTACATTCATCAGCTCTGTGTGGACAATGGGTGCCATCTAGACGACTTACCAAGAGCGATGACCGATATGGATGGTGAGAGAGAGAGAGAGAGAGAGAGAGAGTCAAGGAAATCCGTGTAGTCAGCACGCCATGGTGAACGATAATGACAAGTGATTTAGTATGGTTTCGTTGTTTAATGACATGTCAAACTTCGTGGGATATTTAATGCCAAGTCAATCCTTGTAGAAGAACAACAGGGATACTGTTTAACCCATAGGTGGGGGATAACAGGGTCGATATCTTTCCTGAAGGTATTTGTCCAAAGATGAACATAATAGCGCGAACTGAGTTCGAACTCGTTTACTACAATGTCACAGTTCGGTACGTTAGCCACTACACCACAGAGGCTGCGCTGACAAGATATTTGGATTGATTAGTAACTTTTAATATTTTAAAAGGAAGATGTTTCCGAAAATATCTTTAAGGTTGGCCTATCAGTTGGAATACAGATGTAAGTTTTTTGAATTACTTCCAAGACTTTCACTCATCAAAGTTTGCAGGCCAAGTTGTTTTCACAGCTGAGGAGGAATTCTGTTTGATGTTGCTGAAATCAAATAAAATTATTTACAGTAATAAGTATTTTGCAATACAAAACATGCAACTTACCGAAATCTTTATCTTCTCGCGTGTGGTCTATCTGAAATTTGTTCTTCTAACAAAGATAGAATCATTGAAAACACCGGTTCCCGATGATCACTGAAGTTAAGCAAACGGTGAGCCTGTTCAGTTGTGGGATGGGTGTCCATTTAGGCGAACTTAAGCAGCGGTGATCCTGTTCAGTTCTGGGCTGGGTGTCAACTAAAGTGAAGTTAAGCTGCGGTGAGCCTGTTCAGTTGTGGGCTGGGTGTCAACTAAAGTGAAGTTAAGCAGCGGTGATCCTGTTCAGTTCTGGGCTGGGTGTCAACTTTAGTGAAGTTAAGCAGCGGTGAGCCTGTTCAGTTGTGGGATGGGTATCCATTTAGGCGAACTTAAGCAGCGGTGATCCTGTTCAGTTCTGGGCTGGGTGTCAACTTTAGTGAAGTTAAGCAGCGGTGACTCAGTTCAGTTGTGGGATGGGTGTCCATTTAGGCGAATTTAAGCTGCGGTGATCCTGTTCAGTTCTGGGTAGGGTGTCAACTAAAGTGAAATTAAGTAGCAGTGACTCAGTTCAGTTGTGGGATGGGTGTCCATTTAGGCGAATTTAAGCAACGGTGATCCTGTTCAGTTCTGGGCTGGGCGTCAACTAAAGTGAAGTTAAGCAGCGGTGACTCAGTTCAGTTGTGGGATGGGTGTTAACTTTAGCGAATTTAAGCAGCGGTGAGATTGTTTAGGTCTAGGAAGGGTGTCTACTTAGGCGAAGTTAAGCAGTTGTGAGACTGTTCAGTGACGACTTAAGAACAGCAAGAACTGCCAGCAACCTAAAGCCTGTGTTCCAGACTAAGCTGAAATTAGTGACAAGTTTTGCCCAGTCGGCTGAGGCTGTAGAATACACCGACTGCAACTCTGCTGAGGGGTAAGACCCCCCCCCAATGAGTGTCCTGGATATGACATTAAACAATCTGATGGTAAGGTTCCAGTGATGCTGGGGCATTGGGGGAATGTGGAACACGCCTTCATTGCCATTGCTCCCAGGTCTACTCTGGACCGGAGTGGTAGCACCTGATAGGGCCCTATCTATGGGTTAAATAGAACTAACTGCATATTTTTGCTAAACTGAATTGTTTGAATTAGAACTGTTTGACTAAACTGAATAGCTTTAAACAGAAATGTTTTTGACAATTAAACTGTTCTTACATTCAAACTGCGTGCTTATGCTAAACTGAACTGTTTGAAATGAAACTGTTTTTAACATTGAAACTGTACTTACATTAAACTGAATTATTTGATATAGAACTGTTTTGACATTTAACTGTGTAAAAAATCTATACTTATACTAAACTGAATTAGCTGAACTGGAACTGTTTGAATAAACTGAATAGCTTGAAATAAGAATGTTTTTGACAATTAAACTGTGTACTCATGCTAAACTGAATTAAAAAAAAATGAACTGACTATTTGCATAAAAATAGATTTGGCGTTATATAACCTACAAAACTTGATATGCCATAAAATCCAAACATGCAACCATCTAGTAACAAGTTGTCATAACTTCGTTTCATCCATCACGCACAATTCCGTATCAAAACATGGCGTTATATTTTTTTTAACTGCTATTCAGAAAGTATCAACAATTGGCATTGACTTGTCTAGATGATGTCTAGACGTTTAGATATGGCCACTTCCTTGAATAAGTTGATCAGCATCGCACGCACGTACACACACGCATATATGTATGTGTATATATATCTGTCAATGACAATGCCAGATGAATATATATATATATATATATATATATATATATATATATGTATATATATATAATTGGTTAACGAATAGTCTGTAGTTAGGATTATTTTTAAATGATTTAAAGCTAATTTATTTTCACACAGGTAAATGGTTTCAGGTTTTGCTATTTAACATTAGTAATTCTGTTTGTCAAGTATTCCTATTTAATACGTTTGGTTTGGTTTCTTTGTTTAATAGCATATCAACCTTCATAGGTTATTTAATGCCAAAGCCATCCTTCTAGAAGAACAGTTGTGATACTATTTAACCTATAGTTGGGAGGATAACAGGGTTCATCCATTTCCCCAAAGGTATTTGTCCGAAAGTAAACGTAATAGCCCGACTGGAGTTTGGATTCGCTTACAACGATTCTGCTGTCCATCATTTTAACCATTACACCACGATGACACCTCTATTTAATACGAACAACTTGCTCACTGCAGTATGGTTTCAAATAACTAATAATAATAATCCCTTGTAAATGATTCAACAGTTTTATTTGACCCATAGATCGGACCTTAACAGGGATTACCACACCGCGTTAACTATAGGACTGGAGCCTCACCATCGGATGCAATTTTTCATACCCAGTATCGCTATCTCACACTAACGATTCTATAAATCACTTGTTTGTACACAGTTAAATGGTTTTAACTAGCAGAGTTTATGGGTGAGAGCCGTCCACGGTTTTAACTCTTTTTTTAGTTTCTTAAAAAACTGTCTTAATGGCTGATAATTGGATTGATAAAATTTAACGACATGTCACCCCGTCTTGGACTATTTTATGTCTGAAGGTTAGAGTATCGTGTTCATTGTTATATATACATTTTTGTGTAGTTGCTCCTTTAGATATTTTTTCACATGCTCCTCTTGAATATGAAGAATTTTGAATAGATATATTGGGTAAGGTATGAATCTTCTTATCCCACTACAATGGATCAAATTAGATCACTATTGTTCTTCTACACACACACACACACACACACACACACACACACACACACACACACACATATATATATATATATATATTTATATATATATATATATATATATATATATTATATATATATATATATATATATATATATATATATTTTATATATATATATATATATATCATATAAAATCTATTAAACATCACCTTCTTACAATAGTTTCTTACGATGATTTAAAGTAATATCATTCACTTACGACAATTTAAAATAATCTAATACCATTTTCTTATGATAGTTTAACGTCTTTATTTGATACCCCAATATCCAACCGAAAATACATAATTACAAAACAATACACACCACCCGTCAATCAGTGTATATCTTTTTTACAAAAAAATAATTAGATTATACAATCTTTTAGAAAAATCTTTTTTTTATATTGATGCTTATGGTGTAAATTTCTTTATATACATACTTATATACCTACTTAAATAACTTTGATTGCTTTGGCATGAAATGACTCTCAAAGTTTGATATGCCTTTAAACATAGAAGCCAAACAAAAACTCACATACACACACATGCACATTCAAAACGGTTGGATACTTTTCATGGGTACTACACCCACACAAACACACGTACACACACAAACATACCCACGTATTCAAAATGGCCGGATATTTTAAAGAGATCACACACTCGCAAACACAGACACACATACGTATACACTTTCAAAACGGCCGAAAATTTTAAAGAAAACACACACACACACACACATTCAGAAGCACAATCACTTGTTTATGAATGTGTGTGTGGTCTGTCTGAAAAATATTGAGCTATCTTGAATATCTGGTTGTGAAGACTTGATGTAAGTTGGTAGCTCATTAGAAACAATTTTATGACACACGCATGAATCCAGTCTCTCCTGTAGGGTTACTCTGTCAGTAGTGAGAGGTTCTGAGTAAGACTGTGCACAGTGCGACCGTTGTATTCGAATGACTAGGCCTAACATACTATTTGAAGCTTGACTATTCGTAAAAGAAACTATTTTGATATCGAAGAAAAGCTTTGATTTATGATTCAATTGGCGAAACCCAGATGAGATATTTGACAGTGTATAATTTAGAAGAACTATGGATTCCATGCATTGTCCACTGGAAAACCTCTGGCTATTGAAAATGCTTGGAAGTGGGAGAAGATAAATTCAGTCGAGTCCCTACTCACCAAAGACTGTCATTGGTATTAAAATATCCGCGATATACCAACACATAATAAACGAAATGAAAGACAAGATAAGCTCATTTACATATACATAAACGGGAGTAACTCCTCGTGGCGTAATGGTTAAAGTGCTGGATTGCAGCCTCCAAGTTTGTGAATTCGAACTCTAATCTTACTGTTATGAACTAATACTGTTTGGAAAGGCATGAACACCTTTATCCATCCAGCTATGGGTAAAATAGTATCGCTGCTGTCCTTTCAAAAGGATGGGTTTGGCATTAAATAACTATTATAGTGATATACCCCATAACTTCACTGCATGAACACTCCCCTACACGATAAATAGTGACTAACACGATAAACGAGTCAAGAGAGTCTAGTCAGTTATCGGTAACAGTAACTATCTGTATTTCCGTAAATATATACTGCTGTAAACCTTACGTCTTTTTGTGGTATTCATTTCTGGCCGTTCAAGGCCACAACAATAACCCATAAATTCGATATGCCATCAAATAAAAGAACAAAACCAAACCAGATATACATAAACATTCAATATATACATAATATACATGTGGGAAGTTTTATTATATAAAGAATACATAAAATTGTCCCAAAAGATCTGTAAAATAATTAGGGATTTTATAAATTCTTTTTTCCAGCTAAACTTTGAGTTCGAAGTCGTGGGATTTCGATTTGTAAAGGTCAAGTAGGCCTTAGTTTGCGTAAACATGTCAATCATATCAGGATAAGCAAATTTATAAGAGCGACAAGTTTGTTTTAGAATTAACTGAGAGCTAAAATATTAAGATAAAACCATTGAGGTGCTTAACTTGTTTCATTAAAAATAACACTTTTAGGATGAGAATTAAAAATTTGGAGTGTCCAAATACTTTTGACTGATAATTTATATATGGAAAATCAATTGATTTTCAATCCCCCAGAAATGTTCATTTTTAGGCATAAAATCGGCTCGAGAAGCTGTAAATTTTAGATCTGTATTTCTGGATTTATTAACCAATCGGCGCTTACGTGCTCGTTTTAAAATTCTTTGAGATTCGCAGACGACAATATTCGACTTTGCGCGAAAATTTGAAGGATCTGTAGGGTTGATGTTGTTTTGGTTGATATTTGACTCTTTCACTTTATGGAGGTTATCGTCGCAGGATATTGACATGGCGACACGAGTTCAAATCCTGGACCTGACTGATTGCATTTCACGATAACACTAATACCCTTGGGAAAGGTATGAATCCAAATATTCTCCCTCCAGCTATGGGTAAATAATAGGGCAGACTAGGTTCTTCAGCCTTGGTGAGGCAACAAGTCTAGGAGAAGAAAACTCTGAATTCAAACCTGTTAAACTCCGCTTAAAAATTGACCTTGTGTCATATCCTGTCCGAGCGGAGGGGTTGGTAAATATGATATTTGACTCTCCAATTTGTAGTGGTATGTTGTTGGTGTTTATTTATTATTTCACCCCACCATTCAAGTTTGGTTTTATATTTGAAAAAGGCATCAAAGTAAAGATGTGTGAAACGATGCGCACAAAAAGAACATACAAAACAAAGCAGTACAAACAAATTCAAATTTATATATCAACAATACATTCAATGAAACATTTTAAAACATTGCTTGTGTTCTAATACTGTTCGTCAAATATTCCTGTGCGTATGTTTGGGGTGTGTGTGTGTAACTAATACTAATACTACAAAAAAAGGACTATGTAACAAAAGTGTCATATGCATGTTGACTAAGTATTTCTATTGTTTGCTTCTTTCTGTGGTTTGACGAAATTTCTGTGTTCGAGGCTGGAAAAAAGTCTCACCGAAAAAGTATAACAAGGAAAAGAATGGTTGCTGAGAGGTATACATTTTCGTGGCAATTGACTGCTGGAAATCAAATGTAAAAAAGAGGAAGAGTGTGTTGACTCTGTTAGTCGAAATGGAGAGAGTGAGAGTGTTCTCTCTGGAAGTCACAATGGAAAGAGTGTGTTGACCCTGTAAGTGAAAATGTGAAAGAGGGTGAATGTTGGAAGATGAGAGTATTTATAGACAATCCTTGTCATGCAGTAGGCTCCGAAAAACGTGGGACAAAATTGAAGTTGCGGACGTAGTTGTGAGCACTAATCACGTGGTTTTTCTGACCAATAGGTTCCAGAGACTGATTAGTTTACCGACGTCCGCCATATTTGTTTCGGGGAACAAGTGGCATAACGACCATTCTAAAATATAGGAGTGTAAATCCTATAGATCAAAACCCAAAATAAATTAAGAAATCTTTTTCCTCCTCTATTGATAAAAATAAATTTTTAACCATTTAGAATAATCGATAAAACATCAACTTTTTAAAAATCTAATTTCAAGCTTATAAATAGCAGTAAAAATAAAACACCACCCAGTTATTTTAACGGATTTATTTTGTAAACCAACTCAAACCTTTTGATTTTATTTCTTTTGAGAAAAAATCTAACATTCTGTTCCTTTAAGGTGGCATTCGATTTCAACATCGTTTGATTATGTTAAATTGAACGAAAACAGTTTGTTTACAATTAACATGCTCGTACTAATTATCTTTCCCTTACTGAAGAAATTTCTTGCTACATCCATTTACATTTTTTCGCATAAATATACTTTCTCGCCCATGAAGTGACATATTCACACAAAATCTTTTACACACACAAAATATATAAACTAGACTTAAGCAATACAAAGTACTAGATTAAAAATATGAATTTTTCTTTCTTGTTATAGATATTGGAAACTAGTTATTTTCAAACTAATACCTTTTCTAAACAAGAAAAGACTTTGTAACTTCTGTCTTTCATCAAACGTTTCTCTCAATTTAAAGAAATGATATCTATTAAACTTGTAGATCGGTGTCTTGATCAATCTTTTACACACTAATCCGCTATATATATATATATATATATATATATATATATATATATATATATATATATATGTGTGTGTGTGTGTGTGTGTGTGTGTGTATGTGTGTGTGTGTGAGGGAGAGAGAGAGAGAGAGATTCAATGCAGCTGGTAGTTTATGGAAAAACGCTCTCCAGGCGATGGATTTAAATGATGTATATATCAATGCATTTGTTGGTATTTACCTATGCCCCTAAGGTGTTTATTTCAGTTTCAGTATTTGTCTTCTATAAAATAAAATTTAGAAAGTTGCTATAGCAAGTAATATTACTAATCATGGTTTAGTTGGTTTGATTCGGCTTTAGGGCATATCAACAATTGTAGGTTATGTCATACCAAATCCCCTTTATACATATATTAAGTCTATGATTTCTTGACTCATTTTGTTGATAACATTTTTAAACAAGACTGAACTCATTCTTTTTTGCACACAATTAAATGGTTTCACTTAATTTCAAACAATTCAGTTTAGCATAAGCACAGTCTTTTGTTTACACACAGTTAGTCATTGGTTTAAATATAGTTTTTTGTTTAAATTAACAAATTCATATAAAAAATTTTTTTAACGTTTTGGTGTCAGGTCTTTCATTCATAACACACACACACACACACACACACACACACACACACACACACACACACACACACACACACACACACACACAAATATATATATATATATATATATGTATGTGTGTGTGAAAATTTGATAACAAGGTAATCCAAGTGGAAGGAGAGATTTATTGAGAAGTCAACACTATAGCGTTTCGGTTCTACTGAATCATCATCGGAACCATGAGGGGTGATATTAGCGATGTTAAGTCAATGATGGATGTTTAAAAATGCAAAATACAAAAACCAAGCGGAAAATTTTCCCCTTGGTTTTTAAATATCCATCGTTGACTTAACATCGCTAATATCACCCCTCATAGCCCTGATGATGGTTCAGTAGAACTGTAACGCTATAGTGTTGACTTCTCAATAAATCTCTCCTTCCACTTGGATTACCTAGTTATCAATTTTTCTAAATATTGTCAGATTACAATCCTTTATTTACTTTCATATATATGTGTGTTATGAATGAAAGACCTGACGCCAAAACGTTTAAAAATGTTTTTTTAAAAGTATGAACTAGTTAATCCCGAGCAGTTTCGACCTTCCAACATAACCAAATAATATTATTTTATAACTATTTATATTTCAAGACTAAAGGTGTATAAATGACCAAGAACTGGCTTCACGTTTCAATAAAAATTGAACTTTAAAATTTAAACGGTGTAAACATTCGACTTTGAAAGTCTTTATAAATAGTTTCCAGTGTGTTTTTTTATCACGAAGATTTTGTTAATCCGGAAGATCATTCTAAAAAATAACTATTTTTTTAATAATAGATTATTTCTCTCTGTCTCTGTCTCTGTCTGTCTGTCTGTCTCTCTCTCTCACACACACACATACACACACACATGATCCAATGTCAAACTTTCAAAGATATGCGCCATAATTTTTTGTTACATACAACTTTTTTAAACAATCTGAAAAGTATAACAGTTAAAATAAAAATGTTTGGCAGAAGAAAAAAAAGGTTATTTTACTTAAGGCTATTGCTTTGTGAATTCATTAAAAAGTAAGATTTTATTTTTAAAAAAGTAAATAAATAAATAAAACCGAAAATTAATCGACCAATGTAGCCATGTTAAATATTTGTTTTGTCAATAGAAAGACCCTGGGTTTAGAAGAAAATATCTAATTGAATAAAGCGTTGCAATAAAAAAAGAAAGCAACGTAGCCTGATTAAACAGCTATGTTTCCAATGGAAAAACCCTGAGTACAGAAGAAAACATTTAATTAAACAAAAATTTTAAATCAGGAAGAGAAGTGTTGAGAGATAAACTAAGCAATCATTGATTTGCCAAGTCATGATTGCGTCAGACATAAACAAGATAATATGTAAAACTATACCTGCTCTGATTTCATAAACAGTGCATGACTAAGAAAGTCACTAACATTTCTTTTTGTTACTTATTTCTTTTTTTTTTTTTTTTTTATATACGCAGTGTCATAAAAAAAGTATCTGCACCGAAGCTTTAATTTTCGGAAGTCTTAAAATTCAAATAAAGATGTGTGTATAGCTTAGTAACTTATTCATTATATAACTTAAGTGGTCATTAGACTTCGAGATTTCTGTCGAAGAATTTCATTGAACAGTTCAACACTTCAACAACCCAGTCGGATGGGGCTGTAGAATACGCCGACCGCATCTCTGCAGAGGAGTAAAACATACTCTAACGAGTGTCCTGGATATGACATTAAACTGCATCTGATTGTGAAGCTTCAGTCTGGGATCTTTGGGGGATGTAGATTACCTTTTCATTGTCAATACAAGCTCCACCGTGACCCTTGTTAGGGTCCCATCAGTGGGTTAAAAAGAACCATTTAACTGTGTGCAAGCCAATTACTAACAAATGAAATTGTTAGTGTTACATAGCAGTAATTGAAACTATTTAATAGTGTGCAAACAAATAATCAATATTTGATAGAATTATTCGTGTTAGATAGGAATACTTGAAACCATTTAATCGAGCACAAACAAATGAGTTCTGGCTTGTTTAAAAATATTACCTACAAACTACTCCTTAACAACTCATATATTTAATATCTATGTGTAAAAATTGGGTTCGGCATAATATACCCAACAAGGATTGATATGCAATAAAACTTAACCAACCAACCAACCAACCAACCAACATTTCAAATATAGAACCACAACAACAAAACTTCTGATAGTGTTTGTTTTATAATAGAAAAAAAAAAATAGAATGTAGCTGAATAATGATTTCTTTTTAATCTATAACAATAAAATAATAATATCCAATTGTTTGCTGTTTTGTTTCCTGGCGTCTGAGGCGCCCCCATTGAGGGAATGCCGACGGGGCCGAAGGTATTTTTGGATTTTGCCGGACCCACTTTAAAAAAGGGCTTGTGCCGTACTTGTCCAGCGGTGGGACGGAGAACAAATAAAATAACAATATACCCCGTGTTTAATGATGTTTGTTGAATCTCTTCATCTTTTTTTCTTCGTCCATAAAAATTCCCATGGGTTTTGTAGAAACTAAAATAAAAGTTTGGGCGAGATTTATCGATTTAAACACTTTTATCCAGTTTGTTAGTCCTAAATAAGCAATAATGTCATGTAATTATTTTAAATCTTTTATCTATGTAGTGCATACGTACAACGAACAAACCTAACCAATAATCTTTAATTAAATGTAAATAATCATTTTAATAAGATAAATAATTCTTTATTTTTTCTATGAAGTTTTGACATCATTTAAATTCTGTACTATTACTTATTACGATCCTTAAACCAAGTATTTCATCAAATAGAAAAATAGAAAAAGATGCCCGTGTGTCATAATTTTCTAAAATAACTTCTAAAATAATAGCAGTCCAGTAGTTAAAGACAAGCCTTAAATACTTCAGCCTTTGAACCAAAAATATCAGTCTCGAATTTCTCGATGATCAAGTTTTATCCTTAAAGGAACTTGAGACTGACAATAAAAAAAATGAATACTAAAAATACTTACGTAAACTGTACACGCAGAAAAAGTAATACTCATACAATAACATATTTTACAAATAATTGCTTATTGCGTTTATAATACATAAAAAGATAATGTTGGTTTCAACTCAACTTCCTGTTATTTGTTTTAGAGTTTGCTCGAGTTATTTTATAATCTATTCTAGCATAAACCTTTTACCACCGTAATCGGAACACTCCTTCGTTCCTGTATTAAGGTACATCTTCTTACAAACTCGTTATGCATAATTTGCTAAATTCACGCTAACCTTATAATATAGTTATGTCTTGCAGTAACATTGCTTCTCGCTGTTTGTTGTGCATTGGTTAGGTTTGTACGTTGTACATATGCACTACATAGATAAAAGATTTAAAATAATTACATGACATTACTGCTTATTTAAACGGACATTGGCCTAGCGGTTAGAATGTTCGCCAATGGCTCGAGTCATACCAAAGACTGGATAAACTGGATAAAAATGTTTAAATCACACTCAAACATTTTTTTTTTGTTTCTACAAAACCCCGGGGAATTTTTATGGACGCAGAAACAAAGATGAAGAAACTCAACAAAACATCTTTAAACACTGGGTATATTGTAATAAACCAAAAATAAATCATTCTTCAGCTACATTCTATTTTTTCTATTATAAGACAAACAATTATGGAACAATTCAAACTTCATAAGATAATATGAAAATATAACTGGTATATCTTTTTTATTATCTTTTGTAGTAGTTTTTAATGGCATATCAACCTTTGTGTGTAATTTAATGCCAAATTCATCTTTGTAGAAGAATAGCAGTGGAACTTTTTAACCCATAGTTACCTCCTCCATCAGTGTAAATATTAAAAAAAAGCTTATAAAATAACAAGTCTTGACCTCTTACTCAGCATAGATGGGGAATTCAGCTGGTGTGTATAATTTAGCGCACGTTCTACAACGTTACAACCTTTTTTGTCAGTTTCACAAACAATCAAGTTTAATCCTCAAAGGAATTCAATAGTTAAAAAACGAATAACTAAAAATAAGTACATAAAAAATTAATTCACACACGAAAACATATTTCTAAGTTATTAATTATAATCAAGAATATACAAATACATAAAAAGACAATGTCAATTCAACTCAACCTCTTGTTATTTGTCTTTCTGTTCGCATATTTTATTTATAATTTATTTTTGTATTAATCTTTCATCATGTATGGTTTCAAATAAATACTACTACTACTAGAACAACAACTAATAATAATAATAATAAAGCACTAGAAATGAACAGATGCTTACAAGACGCGCAAGTACCTGAATGGATGACCAAAGGAAAGACTACATTAATCCAAATGGACCCTAGCAAAGGAACTGCTCCAAACAATTACAGACCCATAACCAGCCTACCAATGATGTGGAAAATATTAACAGCACAAATAAAGGAAAAAATCTACTACTCGCTAACAAGCCGCGGATTGTTCCCTGACGAACAGAAAGGATGCCACAAATGATCCAGGGGCACAGCGGAATTACTTTACATAGATCAACACATCCTAAATGAGAGCAAGATAAGACGGAAAAATCTAGCTATGGCCTGGATTGACTACAAAAAGGCATATGATACGGTTCCACAAAGCTGAGTAATACACTGTCTCAAAATGTACAAAATATCACATGAAGTCATAAACTTCATCGAAAAGACCATGCAAACCTGGAGAGTGGACCTGACAGCAGGAGGAAGAAGCTTAGCTGAAACAAAGATCCAAAGAGGGATTTTCCAAGGAGATACACCATCACCCTTACTATTCATAATAGCCATGATGCCACTGAACCACATACCCAGAAAATGCATGGCCAGATAAAAACTTAGGGGATCGCAAGAGAAGATCAACCACTTAATGTACATGAATGACATTAAATTATTTGCGAAAAATGAAAGAGAACGGGAAACTCTCATACACGCCGTTAGAATATACAGTCAGGACATAGGAATAGAATTTGGCATTACACCCCAGAGACGACGTTGACAGACTATATGTATCTAGAAAAAAAGGGAGGAAGACGACTTGCCAGCATCGAAGACACCGCTGACGCATCCATACAACGGCTCGAAGACTACATAGAAAAACACGACCGAGGACTAATTACAACCATCAGAAACGATACCGACAACACGATAGACGAAAGAGAGACAACGACTAGGAAACAAAAATGGGAAGGAAAACAACTCTATGGCCGCTTTAAACAACTAATAAACAAAATTTCACACCAGAAAACCTGGACCTGGCTAAGAAAAGGAAACTTTAAGAGAGAAACGGAATCCCTCCTAATAGCAGCACAGGACAACGCCATAAGAACCAATAATATCAAAGCGAGGATAGATAAGACACAACAAAACAGCAAATGTAGGCTATGCGGTGACAGAGACGAAACGATCAATCACATAATAAGCGAATGCAGCAAATTAGCACAGAAGGTGTATAAGGCGAGACACGACTGGGTTGGCAAGGTGATTCACTGGGAAATGTGCAAGAAATTTAAATTTGACCAGACTAACAAATGGTATATGGACAACCCAGCATCTGTCCTAGAAAATGACACACATAAACTCCTATGGGACTTTAACATACAAACGGATCACTTGATCCCGGCCAGAAGACCAGACCTCATAATAATCAATAAAAAAAAGAAAATTTGTAAAATTGTCGACTTTGGTGTCCCGGCGGACCACAGAATAATTCTAAAGGAAAGTAAAAAGAAAGATAAGTACCTCGACCTTGCTAGAGAATTGAAAAAGCTGTGGAACATGAAAGTAACGATTGTGCCAATTGTGATTGGTGCTTTTGGCACAATAACTAAAGGATTATTAAAAGACCTGGAAGACTTGGAAATTGGCGGACGGGTAGAGACTATCCAAACGACAGCATTGCTAAGAACTGCCAGAATCCTGAGACGAGTCATGGAGACTTGAAGGACTTGCTGTCACTCAAACTCCAGTGTAAAACCATCAGTTAACGCTGATGTGAAAAACTCTAAAAGAGAATATAATAATAATAATAATAATAATAATAATAATAATAATAATAATAAAACATACGAACAAGTGGTATAGGCACAATCCAGAATCTGTCCTGGAGAATGAGACACACAAAGTTGGATTTTGAAATAAAAGCAGATCACCTAATCTCAGCCAGACGACCAGACCTACAGACAGTCATCATCATCAACAACAACAACAACAACAACAAAGAGAGAACCTGCCGAATTGTGAACTTTACTGTCCTTGAAGACCACAGAGTAAAATTAAAAGAAAGCGAAAAGAGAGATAAGTACCTAGACCTTGCCAGAGAACTAAAAAAGAAAACTACAGAACATGAAAGCGACGCTGATACCAATTGTAATTGGTGCGCTCGGTACAGTCACCAAAGTATTGGTAAAGGAACCGGAAGACTTGGAAATAAGAGGAGATCATCCAGACTTATTAAGATCGGCCAAAATACTGTGAAGAGTCTTAGGGACTTGATGAAATTTGCTGTCACTCAAGCTCCAGTGGAAAACCATCAGTTAATGCTGGTTTTAGAAACTCTCAAAGGAGTATAATAATAATAATAATAATTAATGAATGGTTGAACAGATCTATTTGACCCATTAACTAACAAGTACTACCACTACGGATCAGAGTGGACCAAGGAGTAATGGCAATAAAAGGATATTCCATATTTCCTTAACTCTAGGAATGGAATCTCACTACCAGCAGTAGTTTAATGTCATACCGAGGACACAAGTGGGGGCGGGGTGTTTCTTACCTTTCTGCAGAAATACAGTCAGTGCATTCTACAGCCCCGACCGACAGGGCAAGGAGGTAATTAGAGTAAGACACATAATCATCATCATCATCATGTCGCGCCGCCAGCGCGGACATCCCTGACCCTCTCTCGCCATCTCTCCCTATCATTCATTGCCTCCGGCAGGTCTTCAAGGTTACATCCCGTGTCCTCACATAGTTGCTGTATGTAAGTTCGTGCTGGTCGTCCTACTTTTGCACATCCATATGTGGGGGTCCACAGGAGTACATCACTTATGAGCTCGTCCTTGCTTCTCCAGCAGTGTCCTGCGTGTCTGGTTCGTCTGACTTGTATAGTTTTCGTGATGAGGGGCAAGTGTCCGTATAATTGGAGTCTCTTGGGGTGTTATCGCCAGGACTTGTTTAATACTGCTCTCAACATTCTTGTGTAATTTCCGTCTAGTTTCCTCTCCAGCCGCTTCGTTAGCGTCCATGTGGTGCATCCATATAGCAGTATCGACACAACCGCTGCCTGGAAGAAACTGCGTTTCATTTTATCAGTTAGGTCCGACTTCCATATGATCGAGAGCCTATCGATAGCTGTCCATGCCTTCGTCAGTCGTGTGTCGATGTCTTTTTCGGTTGATGAGACGCTACTTCCTAGGTAGGTGAATTTGTTTACTAATTTCAGAGAGGCTCCGTCTAGTGTGGCAATGTTGCCCGTTTGGTTGTAACACATATATTCAGTTTTGTTTGCATTGACATGGAGGCCAATGCCAGCTGCAGCTCGTTCCAGACTATGCAGTAGTGTCTCTGCTTGATTTGGCGTATTCGCTAGTAACGCCAAGTCATCAGCGTAGTCGGCGTCCGTGATTGTTTTTGCGGGGTACCTTTTGCTTCTTCTCTTAGCTCGAAGCCATTTTCTCTGATTTTGTCGATCGAAGTCCTAAGCACATAGTCTAGACAGATGATAAAGAGGTACGGGGCTAGTGTGTCTCTTTGTAGTACTCCTGCAACAATGTCGAAGTATTCCGTGTCTCCATCTGGTGAAAAACTTACAGGCGACATTACTATTTGTCGACTTTACCAAGGCCTTCGATTCCATACAAAGAGGGAAGATGGAGCAAATCCTACTAGCATACGGCCTACCAAAAGAAACAGTAGCAGCGATAATGATTCTCTACAGAAACACCAAAGTGAAAGTACGTTCACCAGAAGACACATAATGATATTATTAATTTAAAACCTAACTTGAAAACCTTTAAGTTTATAATTTACTTTAACTAGAATAATCTTTTTTTTAAAATAACCTAATGTCCAACCATCCATACACCTAAGGCCCGCCACTTATTGACTCGATTTTGACCAAATGTCTCGGAATGGCTAGAGTCTGGAAGGATTTGCAATTATACTAGGATATCCAGCTCAGACTGGTTTTTAGGTTGGGTCTGTCTATCGTTGTTGTAACCTAACAAAAGGTTACTGAATGAGAAATAACCAAAATAGAAGTTGGAAATGAAACGGAAATCTTTATTACATTAACAAAATACAATACTCACCAGCAACGTGAAGAAGGTAAGTCACTGCTCGTGGTGACGTAGGCGCCTCTGGTGGTGTAATGGAAATTTACTAAGCTTTTTGCTTAGATGTGGCACAAGGCCATATGAAAGGGGCACCCAATGAGACTCGAACTCACTCGTGTAGGTTTGCTAGTCGAGCTTGCTAACCATTACACCACCAAAGGCGCCTTAGCAAGCTAGACTAGCAAACCTACACGAATGAGTTCGAGTCTCATTGGATGCCCCTTTCATATGGCCTTGTGCCACATCTAAGCAAAAAGCTTAGTAAATTTCCACTGCTCGTGGTGACTACTTAGTCGGCATATTTTCCTCCTCACAATAGTGTCCAAGGTATTTATGAGGAATGGGACAAACCCATTAATGTTCATAGGTAGGGTATATAACAATCGTTCTCTTTGTCTTTGTCTTACTATCCTTTTCACTGTAAAAGAGTGCTCATCTCACAGTGCTTAACCACTCTCTCGGTGATCGTTACGAAAGACAAATGACTCTTTCCCTCTTTATATTCACTTTGTCGATAGAGGGTTTAGAATACATTGATTGTATTCACGGCAAAAAGGAGGTACCCTGGTTGTGTCTCTAAACTGCATCTGATGATGAGGCCCCAGTTCTGTAGATCTGGTATGTGTGAGTACCTCATTATTGCCATTACCCCCGGGTCCATTCTGACCCGGATTTGTACTTGTTAAGGTCCCACCTATAGGTCAAATAGATCTCTTTAAAATTGTTCATATTCGATAAAACCGTGTTAAAAGAAATTATTACGAAACAGTTACACAAAAAATATAAACATGAACGTACAATGAACGCGGATCTCTAACCTCTAGGCATAAAATAGCCCTGAACGGGTTGACATGCTGTTAATATCAATCACTCAATTAATCTAGATCTTTTATTTTCTAATGAAATATGGGGAAGTTCTCGTCTAATCAAATAACTATTTTACGTACTTATTTCAGGATTGTACTTGTCTAATTAGAAATCGTTTTGGCAATTTAGACAAAACAATTTAATCACAAAGCAAATAGATCTATTTATTTATTTTCATGTAGATATTTGTATACTGAAGTTAAATTGATCCGGTTTCCAAAAATATGGAGAACTTAGAATAAAAGAAAACAAGAAAACAAACTCACTGCCACGTGAAATAAGATCGTTGTACCGTGACAAATATTTAGATCCTTAAATTATACTAGCGAGGAATGTTGAACGGACTCGTGATTATTTGGAATGTTTTAGAAAATCAATCTAATACACATGGGTGTGCGCGTGCACACACACACACACACACACACACACACACACACACACACACACACACACACACACACACACACACACACACACACACACAAAGAATGAATAAAATCAGTGGAAAACTTATTTTAAATGTCTCCGTTCAGACACCATAGAACTAGATTTATAACAACAAACTTAAAGGAGACCTTTTGTAGCCTATAGGTTTAATGTTGATTTGGTTGGTTCGTTTGTTGATTTCAAGACACATCAACACTCGTTGAGCTACTTAATACCGAAGTCAGTCCTTTTCAAGCAATTATATTGTTTCGAGTAACTAAATATAATTATCCAATATATACAATTATTGCTTCAAGTAACTATGTGTTATACCGGAACTATACACTCAGTGACTCTTTTTAGTATGTCACCGGTAAAGATATAAATGGACGGTGTCTGACTACTTCAGGGGAAAAAGCGTTAATCGCTCTCTGATAGACTTGCCAACTCTTCGGCTTGTACCTGTGGAATACCTTTATTGAACCAACGATACAACACTATGCTTAGTAGTTGTAATTTATACACGATTATATGATTTCAAGCAAGTGCTCCGTGTTAATAATAATCATTTATTTGAACACAGTTATATGGGTTGAAGTATTTCTATCTAGCACTAATAATTTGCAAGCAATTATATGATTTTATGTACTTAATGATAATAATCTTTTGTAAAGAATCATAGCTTCATGTAACTATACATAGAACTAATAATTTATGCACAATTATATTGTTTCAAGTTACTATTCCAAAATTCATTTGCTTGCACTCAGTTATATGGTCTGAAGTATTCCTTTCGAATACTTGAAGAACTCCCCGAGGTGTAGTGGCTAAAGAGCTGAATTGTGACATCTTAGTAAATAAGTTCGAACTCCAGACTCCAGACTCGTTCATTTTCGGACTAATTCACTTGGGAAAGGTATGAACCTTTTTATTTCCCAGTACCATTATTTTTCCTCCAGAATGATTCCTTTGGGATTAAATAACCGACAAAGATTGATCATTATTAGATAGAAAAAGTTACTTGTAACCCTGTAATTGTGTATAAGTTGTTTGTAAAAAGAACAGTTACTTAAAGCTATCATTCTTTATAAAAGAACAGTAGTGGTACTATTTAACCCAGAGCTGGAAGTATAAGGGGTTCTTACCTTTCCCAATAGTATTAGTTCGAAAGTGAACATTATGGCACAATTGAGATTCGAACTTGCTTACTCGGATGTCACAGCCAGCACGTTGGTCACTACGCCGTGAAGACTTACCCCGAAGATCATATAGATCATGTGAAAAACATATACTTGATTTCTTACGTCCAATCATTTCTGCGGTTAAAAACATTCTTCAGATAAAAATTTTTGTCTCGTTCCTTTTGGCTGGATATAGCATATTTTGTAATCAGATGACCTCCGAGGTCAAATTAATATCTCTGCGAAAAATCAGTTTCCAGAAAATTTTGGTTTGGCCGTGATCCTCAGACACATGCACATCACTCTGATCATCTTCATGGCAGCCCGACAGCACGGATTTCTTTGACTCTCTCTCTCATTATCCTTCCTTATAGGCTGTTGCTCTTGGTTAGTTTGTGTGATTGGAGGTAAGTGGCCGTGCAACTGCTGTTTTTTTTTAGAGTTCTGTTTCCGCAATTTGTTCAAAACAGCACGCAGTATTTTTACATAGTTTTTTTCTCAAAGCGTTTCGCTAGAGTCTAAATGGTGCAACTATACTATAGTACCAACACGGTTATAACTTGGAAGAATTTTCGTTTTATTTTTTCAGAGAGATCACGTTTCCATTCGATCGACAACCTGTCAATAGCATGTTGGCATCTTTTATGGATGAATTAAGCACCGAGAATATACATCTGAATGGCGCTGCACTATCTTCGTATAATCTTCCTTATGTCGGCAGCATATTCCCAAAGCCATCAACACTAAATGCCAGTGATCAGAATTTGAACCCGGTTCGTAGTTGTTTCTATATCCCTAGTAGCAACTAACTAAGTCAGTTTGTATCAAATTCTTGTAAAAATCCGATGGCGTGGGTATACGATACGAATGCATTGAAAGAGACAAGAGAAACAGTTATTAATTACGATCTAATTTTTTTCAATTATTTTGCTGAAACGTTCTTTGAAATTCTAGTCTGTACAAATAACGATCAGCCTAATTGTTAATTAAAACCTAACGACAGATTCGGAATTGAAACAGCTTAAGGCCAACAGTCACGTGATACATTCAACATAGCCATTATAATTCGTTTGATTACTATTGAGTTTGTTGTCAATCATATTAATGGGTAGTAATTTTATTCGATTCTACTTCGGGGCCTTTTTTTTTTCTTTTCTTTATTTTTCTTTGTTTGAGCGTGTTCTCTTTTTTTTTTTTTTTTTTTTTTTTTTTGAGCGTATTTTTTTATCCACCCTTCTGATTGGATTAAAATCAGTGCACTGAGCAATTGACCAGCTTCAGAGCTTCGAAAACAGACGATTGTTAAACTGACTTTTGCTCGCAAACACGCGAAACACTTAACACCATCGGTACAAGTTTATTCGTCGTATAACTGTATTCGTGCAGTTGTTCATATTTCTTTGATTTTACAGGTAGAGGATTACAATCCAACTGCTGTATAATCTTTAAACGCAAATGTATGCAAGACTTACTTTAAAAGATTATCATCTTGTGGGAAGGAGGGTAATCAGTGAGAAAAATGAAATCGGCTAAACGTGTTCAAATTCCTGTTCTTTTAAGTCAAAGTCACTGTCTCATTTCATTTGACGCAAAATGACATCTTTGGGTGCAGGACCAGTTTAATGAGGGAATCACGTGCGCAGTCCTCGCGACGAGCATCACGAAGGCGTCAACTTAACCCAGAACTCCTTCCTCTTTGATTGCAATTCCCAACATCAGGACTGATCGGTTTTTTTTTGTTGTTATTGTCATTGTTTTATTTTTTTCTGCGTTCTGTCCCAAGATGAAAAGACGATTGAGGGAGATGAACAGATACCACAATCTAATCCCAATCCCCCGTAGCAGTCTAAGAGAGGGGCATCAGAAATAGCTCTGATCCTAGCGATCACATGTTCAGTGGTCATCAGACGACTCTGACATTTCTTCAGCGATGCCATGAGGGAAGTGTTGCTGCTAAGTTGAAATACCCAAGATCAAACTTATCTCGAATTTTGTCGCGTCCTGAACGAAGACAAGATCACGGCTATTTGGTTTCTTGGGTTTCTTTGTTTAAGGGCATATCAACCTTCGTGAGTTATTTAATGCCAAAGTTATCCTTGTAGAAGGACAATAAAAAAGATGGTCACAACCTCGAAACCCTCATTGTCTTGAAAGATACATAAAGGGGAATTACTCTGTATGATGCTTCGACAACCAAGTAGGTTATGAAATATACCAATATTGTTAAAAATATGGGGCGGTTGTGGCAGTATCGACCTGCAACCGTAATAGTTTGACTAGCAAGCTGATGTCTCTTCCCAAAACGTATTTGTTTTTAAAAGCTCTATCGACTGCCGGGCTTGGTCGAAATCGTATAAGTCGCATGTCAGTTCCACAAAGAAAAAAAAAGAAAAATAAGTAGAAACAAACAAACGAATCCGAGAATGCACATTTTTATTCACTCTTTGAGCTATTCTGATGCTACACATACCCATAAAGAAATGCTTTACAGCCACATTCATATACATACATATACGGAAAGCTTCTACGCATACATATATAGATTCGCACATATGCAATATTGCACCTAAATATGTGAACCCAGGGTGAGAAGAGCTTATAGCGTTACACGCTGTCTTAGATTGGGATTTACCAATCAATCAGTCAAAATGCGACATAAGGTCAATATTTTGGCGGATGAACGCCTGAAGATGGTCCAAAAACACCTCTGCTCTGTTGACATTCTCTTTTTGGAACGCCTGAGGCATCGGGCAATAATCCCAATACTTAACGTTTTTTTTAAAGATGGTACAAGTGCCGCCTAAAGTGCGCACCCCCTTGAAGCTGAGTAAATGTATGGAAAGAATGTTGCCATACAGTTCAAAATAAAGTGTTCTGTCCCGGTTGGTTAAAGAAACAATGCTTGTTTTTAAGTAAATTAGCACTTCGTGAATTTTTTTGTTTTAGAATATTAAAAAGAAAATGTTACGCTTGTTCAGGTTAGTTAAACCTCACTATAAAATGACCTAGTCTCAAATGCAACCAAGTGGATGGTCGTATTATCAAACGTGGGTGGGGGGGAGACAATAAATGTCTCTCTAGGAGAACTGGGCGGGTATATTGGGCATCATGCGGTCACATTTGACAATCCCAGAATGCATCTCGATCTCTCTTAGCTCTATTCTTTGAATACTGAAGACTTTCTCTTTGGCCCTTGCTTTTTCAAAGAGTAGAGATATTTTATCCTTTCCAGGCCATGGTGATTGTATTGTCCATATTTATCAAGTAAGCATCGTACCCCTTTTACATACTGCTTGTTCTTACATGCATATTTTATCTGCTGGGACACGTCTGTGTACTCTTGTCAATACTTATATGCATATTATGTATGTATTAAATGCCTTTATGTGTATAAATGAGCTTGCCTTTTCTACCGTTTATTCAGTGTTAGTAGATCATTTGATATACGAAAGCTAATATGGAACCTTGGTGAATGGGGCTTTTAAATATCGAGCTACTTTTAAAAAATGTCACCAATAGCGTGATAGAATACTTGGCCTCGTTAAGGTTGAATTATCTCTAATGAATAGTTCAGCAGTAAACATGGTTTCAATTCCCTCTCTCTTCGCATCAATGATATCCTTTGTCAATAAACTGACCCATATTAACAAAAGGATGGGCCTAATAAAATATCTCTTTGCATTTATGAAATAATTGTTGCTATTAATATTCTTTCAAACTGTTGGTTTGTTGATGAAAGAAGTAGAGAATTATCTAGAAAATCAACACAGCTAAAATTCAACTTTTCAACAAACGGTGAAAATTTAACTTTCAATATTCTTGATTTTAAATTATATTAAATATATAATATCTTATTTTCAACGGATTATTTCGCTTGTCATGTTGTTGTATACTGCTTTGTATGCTATATATTGATAATTTGGTTTGGTTTCTTTGTTTAATGGCATATCAACTTTCGTAGATTATTTAATGCCAAAGCCACCCTTGTAGAAAAAAATAGCTGTGAAACTGTTTAACCCATAGATAACTCAATTAGACATCAGTCATTTGTTTGCATTCAGTTTAAATGGTCAGTTCTATCTGACCCATTGATAGGACCCTATCAAGTGCTACCATTCCAGGTCAGAGTGGACCTGGGAGCAATGGTAATGAAGAGATACTCCACATTTCGCAAATCTCCTCGGCCTGGAGCCTCACCATTCGATTGTTTAGTGTCATTCAGGACACTCATGAGGGTAGAGGTCTTACCCATCTGCAGAGATGCAGTTGGTGTATTCTACAGCCCATACTAATTGACGCGAAGTGTTTTTCCACGTGTTTAACGGCTCAGGATTTACTTTTAATGCTAGACTATATTTCAATAACAGATCTCATCAATCTTTTGTGTACCAATATAGTTCTTTGCTGAAATTTGATCTGAAATTTCCCCTATAAAATCTAGATGTATACGATTTATATTCAAAGTGAATTTAGTTTCCATTATTACCTATGATTATCATTACTTATGGTTATCATTACTTTTGGTTATTATTACTTATGGTTATCATTACTTATGGCTATTAGTACGTATGATTATCATTACATATGGTTATCATTACTTATGGTTATCATTACTTATGATTATTATTACGTATGGTTATTATTACTTATGATTATTATTACGTAAGGTTATCATTACTTATGGTTATCATTACATATGGTTATTGTTACTATGGTTATCATTACTTAAGGTTATTATTAATAATGGCTATTATTATTTAAGGTTATCATTACTTATGATTATTATTGTATTATTATACTTCCTTTTTCACTTCTTCTTATCCTCTATTTTTCAATCTATTTGTGTGTGTGTGTGTGTGGTTTGGTTTCTTTGATTTCTTCGTCGGTTATTTAATGCCAAAGCCATCCTTGTAGAAGAACAGCAATGATGCTATCTAACCCATAGCTTTAGGAAGATAAGGGGGGGGGGTTCACACCTTGTATATACGCGTTTGTATGTGTGTGTAAGATGTACGAGGGTAATTCAGTAGATTAGAGAAATTTGTTGAAAAAGGTTAAAATAGTTTTATTTTTAGATTTTTTTTCCATCAATGAAAACTGTATTATTTGGAATAAAAAAATTATTCTAATCTCGCAAAAATATCTGTTTTGAGGCTATTCAAAATACCTACAAATCAAACAGTGCCGCAGGCTAGAAAAGAAGTCTGTCGTTTAATTTGTGCTTGGCGAGAAGTGCCAACTATCTGAAATTTATAGAAGAATGCGTGACGTGTATAGAGAAGCATGTTTTAATAACAAATGTTTACCAATGGACTAAACATAGGTTTGCCACTACGAGTCTGAATAGAATACGCAGTCTATGGTATGGAAATACAATGACTCTCCGGCAAAGATAAGGTTTCATGCGCAGCTGTCAGTAAAGAAGGTCATATAATAAAACCAGCGACGGCAATATTTCAGTAATTTTACAAGTAGACTGTACTAATATATATATATATATATATATATATATATATATATATCCAAAGAAGATGAGTTTAGAATGATTCTATTTGAGAATATATAAGAGGATTCTTATAAATCTCCAAGAGTGCCCAATGTATGATGATTAATATATAAATTTCTTACAGAGCAAATTTCCATATAATTGAAAAAACTCAGCAAACCGTCATTTGGTTATTATAAATTTATTTCAGCTGCCGACTCTATAAGCGAAACAGCTCCTTCAGATAGCCCTCACACAATGGAGAAAAAAATTGTATATTTTCTTCAAAGGACTTTTACTCGTTTAAAAAAAAAGAAAGGGTGAGGACAAAAAGACATGGGTTAGAAGTTAGGGTCGAAAACAGATGTAATGTCATTGTCTGGTGTCATGTATCCTTATGAATCAAAGATGTTTTACACAATTCACAAAACCCTCAGCAACTAAAATCTTGTCAATAAATTAACCTATTTTATTTTAAGAAAAAAAACCTCTCAATTTATTCATTTAGAATTTAAAAATCATTACTAATATCAAACCTATCTTGTTTAATTAAAATTTTAAACAGCTTTTATTTGATTTCCATTTAAAATTTCTTAATATCTTTATATCTTATTCTAAATACTGGCATTCTGACTACCTACTTACCTACCCTCCCATATATATATATATATATATATATATATATATATATATATATATATATATATATATATAACGAGCTTTTTTATGTTTAGTTGGTTGGTTTCTTTGTTTAATGGCATATCAACTCTTTTTAGGTTATTTAATGCCAAAGCCATTCTCCTAGAAGAACAGTAGTGGTACTATTTTACCCATAGCTGGGAGGATAAGGGGGTTCATACCTTTCCCAAGGGTATTTGTCTGAAAGTGAACGTAATAGCGCGACTGGTGTACGAACTCACGTACTACGATTCCGCAGTCCATCGCTTTAACCATTACACCACGAGGACACCCCTTTTTTATGTTTAGTACTTTCAGAATATTAAACTAAAAGTATAGATTATCATAATCGATCATTGGCCTGGTTCCCTTGCTGTAAATAAAAATGTTTTAACAAATAAAATCAATTCTAAATTTATGCATATATTTAGATACATCTCCTTTGAAAAGTTTATTTATCTGCAGAGCCTGCTGCAATTTAAGATAACATAATATTGCTAAAATAATTGTATTGTTACCATAAAACATATTGGCATTCAATATATTCAATTGCTAACTTCAACATAAAAGTTAAAAGCAATTTGATTATAAAATGATAGAAAATTCTATTTCTACTACGTCATCAAATCTATATATCAGAAATGTAAAAAAATCTCTTTTCTTTATCAAATAAAATTCTATTCCAATGAAATTCTATTTTAATAACAATCTATTTAAGTTCTTTTAAAATTCTATTTTAATAAACTTCTTTTCTATTTAATAGATTCTATTTCTTTTATATGATAAAATGCTAATTTGATAAAATTCTATTTTCTACAAAAACTCTATCTAAATTCTAACTTTGAGAATGGCATGAATCTGTCTCTTCTCGTTCTCTCAGTTATGGGTACATAATAGGGCAGACTGGTTCTCTGGCTTTGTAGATTGTCAGTCTAAAAGAAGGAAAAACTGAATTCCATACTAGGAGTAGTGGGGCCAATCAGCTCCACCCTATGCGTAACGGTTATTGTCGTAGGAAATGAAATTAGTGACCTGGGTTCAAATCCTGATCGAGGTTGTTTGCGTTTCACTTTGCCATAATTTCCCTGTGAAAGGCATGAATCTATTTCTCCTCTCTGCACGAAATATGAACTGGAAGACCGCTTACACAGCTGATTTGTTTCCAATGGTAAAAGTTTGCGTCGAATCATCCACATATATTTATATATAGTTTTTTTTTCGGATGCTTTTTCCAAAGGCATTAGCACGAAGTGATATACGGATTGATCGTGACTTTGAATCCGGTTCGCTGAGTCCATTTCCCTCGGGGATAGTACAGTAGTGTGATGAAACGGGCTTTGTGTAACGGTTATCGTCGTTAGAAATGAAATTCGTGACCGGAGTTCAAATCCTAGACATGGCTGCTTGGGTTTACTAGGGCTAGTGCTCTTGGTAAAGGCATCGATCCTCCTCTTCTGTTTTCTGTTAAGAGTAAATAGTAGGGAAGTCTGGGTTCTTCAGACGTACTGAGGCAACCAATCTAGGAGAAGGAAAATCTCTATATGAGAACTCAATTGGTTTCCATACAAAATAAGTGTTGATTTGCACAAAAAATAGGCTCGAGAAGCTGTAATTTTTGTATCCGTATTTTTGCATTTATTGACCAATCAGCGCATTTGTGCTAGTTTTTAAAATTTCGACATATTTCGCAGACGACAATATTTGACATGCCGCGAAAAATTTGAAGAATCAAAACCTAAAATAATTTTAGAAATCTTTCTTCCTGTCAAAAAATATTAAAGATACAATTTCTTAACCAATTAGATTCATTGATGAATCTTCAACTTAATTTAGTTAATTCTAAGCCGACCGAAATTGTAAAAGTAAGCGAAAAAAAAAAAAAAATTTCTTCAGTAATTATATAATTGTCTGTAATGACTTAACAGTAATGAATTCTTACATTGATCTTTTTCGGTTTATTTCTTTTACGTGAAAATATACATTATTTTCTTTCAAAAATGCATTGAATTTCAACTTGTTTAATTTCCCTTAAATTGAACGAATGATTGTTTCCATCTGTATCTGCATTAAAAATATTCATTTGTGCCCTACTGATATGATATGATATTTGTCGCTGCCTCCGAAGGCCGATTAAAATGGGAATAAAGTGGAGGGGAAGGTCGGGAACGAGCCGAGACTCGAACCCTGCTTGTCTGTGGTGCTCATCGACCCACTAAGTGCAATGTAAGTCTAATGAGGCAAGCAGTTTCACGAATCCAAATTTGGATCCGGGCACGTATGCCGGGTTATAGCTTAAACTAGACAACAAGGTCTAGTGCTATACATAGGGGACAAAGGTTGCAGCTCGCCCACCCGAAGGTGGCTCAACCGAAGTTGGGGGCCTTTCGGCCTCGAATCTGCCATTGTTTGATACCCCATCCGACACGAATGCCAGACAGCCCAGCCAAAAGGTCAGGGAACAGTGGCAGTTCACATACATATACGTTAAAACATAAATGCATCTCTTTCTCTCTCTCTCTCTCTATATATATATATATATATATATAGTAACACTCTAATACAAATAATCTTTTCACAAGCAAACTACATCCCTTCATTTTAAGCAAACAATTTCTGCTATACTTCATTGAACGAATCTTAATTATATCTTAAAAATATCACAAAAATGTGGGCTTTGTGTGTATATTCAAAACGCAAAAAAAAAAAAATCACAAACAAAAATGCCATTTTTGAAGTACTGTTTAATGATATTGTATCTCATTAGTTTAATGGGTAGAGTGTTCGTCCATGGCTCTGGAGGCCGGGGTTTAATCCTAGGTCGTCATACCAAAGTCTAAAAAAAAAAATGGTACCTGATACCGCCTTGCTTAACACTCAGCGTTATAAGGTAAAGTAGAGCACTCCAGGGATGGGAGGAGCGCTCTCCTCTACACCTCGGTGTAATAGCTATTGAAAAGTAAACCTTCAGGTTGCCCGCAACTACGGTCGCCAACTTTATTTTACTTTTTGTGTTTCTGCCCTGTTGGCGGGTCTTAGAATTGCTAACTGTATCTTCTGCAGAAGAGTAACATATACTCTCAAATAAATGGGCGTCCGGAGTATGACACTAAACTGCATCTTTATGGTGAAGCTTCAAATCTGGGAAGAGTAGTGTAGCCCTCCATTGGCATTACTCCCAGGTTCACTTTAATCAAGAGTGGTAGTACCTGTTAAGGTCTTATCTATGAGTCGAATAAATCCGCTTAAAAATTATTCGTAGTTGAAGGACCGTGTGCAAAGACCTCTTACACAGCTAGACAAAAATGTAAATATGAACGTTAAATGAATGCGATTCCCTAACTTCTTGGTACAAAATAACCCTAGACAAGTTGCCATACCGTTAAAATCAATCAACCAATCAATCCTCGACATTTGCTAAATAATGGAAATTTAACAATAAAATCTTCTCAACAAGTCAAGAGTCGAAGATCTGAGAACATGACGCTTAGACTAAGGTCTGACATTGAAGGTCAAGCAACGGTTGCTGCCGATAAAAGAAAAATATCTTTAATTCTATCAATATGGTTGTCATGGAAGCAATAAAAGCTTCTGTTTATAAGACTTCGAGTGGGTGCTTGTCAAAACGCTCAATAGAGTCCCTGTTCACAAAGAAAACAAATTACACTACAAGTTCAAAACGAACATTTCTTCTCTCCGAACTAATTGGTACATTTCAATTGATTCTTTCCAAATAATCAATTCTTGGGATTCGTACATCGAGATGAATCTAGTTAGATCAATTTTAGCAACCTATTGCTACAGCCAGTGGAAAACTGTATATGACCCATATAGATGTCAACAGATAACAATCACTCTTTAGAGAGTAATATAGATAAAATTTGTCAAAGTGACCAGAAAAATAATTATTATCAAAAAGTAAAAGTAAAGTTGGCGACCTTAGTCGAGGGTGACCCGAAGGCTTCCTTTTCAATAGCTACTCCACCAAGGTGTAAGGGAGGGCGCTACTCCATTCCCTGGATTGCTCCACTTTACCATTGATCCTTACCTTATAATGCTGAGTGTTAAGCAAGGTGGCATCAAGTACCATTTTTTGAATCTTTGGTATGACTCGACCAGGAGATTGAACCCCGGTCTTCCGGACCATTAGCAAACACTCTACTCATTAAGCCAATGGCCCATTAGCAGTAGTATGTATTGACCCATCCCCCACAGTTACGAGTTGCAACACAAAACAAAACAACTTTTAAGGACGGTTGCTAAACCAAGTTTAAAGAGCCCAGTCTGCCCAACTATTTAACCAATATCCGAGGAACCTCTCCGCCACGAACAGGATACGGCATAAGGTCAATTTTTAACCGGACCACAATTAGTTTAAATTCAGAATTTTTCGAGACAAGTTAAAGAACCCAATTTGTCCTCTTATTTACTCATAACTAGATAGATCGTAGGGAATTATTACAAAGTGAAATGCAAACAGCCTAGTCCAGGTTTTGAACTCGGGTCAATGATTCCATTTTTTACAACCATAACAATTAAGCTACTAGTACTTCCATAATATAGTAGAAGTATGAAAATGTTTTGAAAAAAAGACGACCCCTTTCATCAAATAGATGAGACTATATATGAGTGCATCGCTGGTATGATTGCAGTCGAACTCTGAGGCGCAGCCTCACTCTCTCTCAGAGCAAATAATTCTGTTATTCGCTGTTGGTTTGATACGTGCTTGTACTGGCGGCACTCCCCGTGGGCACGGGAACAGGCACGATCCGTCTAGAAAGTCATTTCGGTCTAAAGAAATGTCGATCTCCATCTCCTGCGGTCGGCTGCACGTCTTTATTATCGTATTCAACGATAACGGCTCAAACAGTAGAATGGAATCTAAAAAAAAAGAATTGGCGATCCGAGTTCAATTCCTAGACGAGGTTGTTTCCTTTTCACTTCGCGTTAATGCACTCGGGAAAAGTATGAATCTGTTATTCTCCCCCCAATTATGGTTTATTGATTTGGTTTAGTTTTATGTTTATGGGGATCTTTTTATAATGAATATGCAAGAGGGCATCAGGTACAAGTATTTGCTCACATTTACATAGGTCACTTGACAAAGGTAGTGATTTTTTGCCGAATGGAATAAGCAGATTTGCAAAGTCAGCTTTAAAAATTGCTTATAAAAAAGAGGCTGTCGTTATGAGACAATTCAGGAGATGAAAGAGGCTGTGGCGAAGTTCATTGACACGGTCACACAAGAGGACTTCCATGGGGCCTTCCAGAAGTTGTTGGAACGGTACAACAAGTGTATTGCAGCTGGAGGAGAGTAATTCGAAGGAGGCAAGAGTTTCATGCGTGTACTATCAATAAAAGTGCCCATACAAAAAAGTCTGGAAACTTATTTAATGATCCTCGTATATATATATATATATATATATATATATATATATATATAATTTTAAGAAAAAAATATTTGGTCACATTAGGATAATAAATTTATTTCCATCCTGTTAAGAGCATTGATATGTATCAAAGACACTAAAATAATTTTTAACAGGCTTCATTAGATTCAATAGGAAAATAAACTTATTATCCTAATGTGACCGAATATTGTTTTTTTTTTTCTAGAAATAATATTATTTACTCTATGAATTTATTTACATTGAGCCCTTACCTGGAATATTTAAATATTCGAAATTTGAATAATCTATTTGTCCTGACGGAATTGTTCCCTACTCCTGATTTTCTGGATTGAAGAATATATATATATATATATATATATATATATATATATATATATATATATATATATATATAGCTTCTTTGTTTAATGGCATATCAAACTTCGGGGTTAATTTAATGCTAAAGCCATCCTAGCAGAAGAACAGCAGGGCTACTATTCAACCCATAGCCGGAGAATAAGGGGTTCATACATTTCCTCAAGTACGAAAGTGGACGTAATAGCTTGACTGCGTTATTACACGGGGACTTCCTTTATATATCTGGAGGCGCTCGTTGGGCAATGGTTATCGTCTTATGAAGTAGACTCAGTTACCTGAGTTAAAAACCTGAACGAGGCTATTTGTATTTAACGTGGCGCTAATACTCCCTAGGAAGAGAATGAATGCAACTATTCTTCCTTCAGTTATCGGTAAACTGTAGACTGGCTCTTTAATCTTGGTATGGCAACCGGTCTTGGAGAAGGAAAACCAGACCTGGTGATGTATGGCCTCCACCAAGGCATGAGTAACGCCTCATGACCAAATCAGGTAACGGTATTAGTCAGCCATCAATCATATATATATATATATATATATATATATATATATATATATATATATAACCAAGAAATATTTGACCCAGTCGGCTGGGGCTGCAAAATACACCAAGCAGAGGAGTAAGACTCCCCCAACAAGTGTCCCAGATATGAGAATAAACAATCTGATGGTGAGGTTCCAGTAATGCTGGGACTTTGGGGAATGCGGAGTACCCTTTTATAGCCATGTTTCCCAGGTGTACTTGATAGGGTCCTATCTATGGCTTAAATGGAACTAAACTAATGCTAAACTAAATTGTTTAAAATAAAACTGGTTATATGAATAATAATGGATTTGGCATTAAATAACCTACAATGGTTGGTATGTCATAAAACCAAATCAAACCAAACCAAAACAAAACAAAACAAAAAATATCATAATTATGAATATGAGAAGTTCGTTTCAAGTGGTGTGCACAAACATCAGACGGAAAAGTTGATTGATATCACTAAATGAAAAGTCAATTAACAAACTTCTCGAATTCATAATCATAATATTTTTTTTAGTTTTTTTAAAGATATGTATTTGACCCCCCACGAGGTCAAAATGTGAAGCATAAGTCGGTTTAATGTGGCGTGTCGAGCAAGAAGTGAACCTTCCGTAGGTTGGTGCCATAATTTCCAAGTTTCCGTCTCCATTTCCTTTGAGGGGCACCTAGAGCATTGGGAAATAAACCCAGGTCTTACTCCTTTTTAGATGTGGTAGTCATAGTCCAAAGTCGACCTATACACGCATAAGGTCGTCTTATATATAAGTATATACGGTATGCTCATGTAACCAAGTATTATGGGACAGAAAGATACATTTTTTTCACAAAAGATCTGATTTTTAATGGCTTGCAAAACCAGATGGCAAACTACGACCCTACCACAAATGCCGCTCAGTGAGATGTGATTTTGTGTATATCAGATATGTAAAGAAAGGAATATAGATTGGAATGACTGTAACATCAAGACTAAAAATTTAATATATTTTCTTAATCTTAGAATGAAAAATTTAAATAAAGACATGTGTACTGCCGAGAAACTTGAAGGGATGGTGTCTAGACGCGTTGTTTCCAGTTTGAAAGAAACAAATATGAAGCAGGTTTTGATATCTTTTGAACGAAATGTTTTGATGAAACACAAGGTTGTATAAGTGCAGCACTCTCCACAGTCACCAGACTTAGCTGTGTGACTTTTTCTTTTTTCTAAACAGAAAATTCATCTGAACAGTAAGATTTGAGGACATGGAGGACATTGGAGATTATAATGGTCCAGCTTCACAGCATATCCAAAGGGGAGTTCCAGAGGAGCTTCGTCCAACGGAAAACTCCCTGGAATAAGTCTACTGAATTCTAAGCGGGGGGTAATTTTGAAATTAACGGTTTGTTAATTGTTCATATCTCTCTTGGAACAATTTCCGTCCCAATACTTTTGGAACACATTTGGCTGATTAGAATATTCTGAGACGTAAATACAGTATTCAATAGAAACAGTTTTTCCCTCTAAAATACCAGAGAGCTTACTTAGAATGATCAAAGTCAACTGAATTGATACAGATGACAGGTTTCTTGTCAATTTCTTTTCAAATGAATTCAAAGCACAAAAGATTCGTACGTCTCATTGACAAAGTAAGCGGCCGTTCATGTTTTGAATAGTTTGTTTAGTCGAAAGGTCAAAGGTCAAATTCTTTAGATTATCAATACTCAGCTCGAGTAAGCCTTCTTAACTTTGGAATTTTGTGACATACGTCTATACGGATCAAAGGTCATTGTCATAGAAACTCGTCGGCCCAAATTCAAATCCTGGACAAAATTTGTTGCGTTTACAAATAAGAACACTTCTAAAAGATTTTAATAAGAAACCTTAATTTTCTTCTAAACCAAAGATAGCCTAATTTTGGAACATTATGCACTAAAAATGGGCATTATTATAATGATATTAGTATAGATAAAGGTGCCCGTGGTGTAATGGTTATCGTCGCAGGATGTGGACACGACGACACGAGTTCAAATCCTGGACGAGCCTGATTACATTTCACATAGCACTAATACCCTTGGGAAAGGTATGAATCCAAATATTCTCCCTCCATGGGTAAATAGTAGAGCAGATTAGGTTCTTCAGTCTTGGTGAGGCGACTAGTCCAGGAGAAGGAAAACTCTGAATTCAAACCTGTTTAACTCCGCTTAAAAATTGACCTTGTGTCATATCCTGCCCGAGCGGAGGGGTTGGTAAATAGGATTAGTATAGATAAAGAATTATTTATAAATTATTGATTAATTATAAATTATTATAATAATATTAGTGTAAATAAATGCATTATTTGGTGTGTTTTTTAAATTAAAACTCAACAGCATTGAAATTGTAACCAAAAATATGAAAATGTAGCAGTCCAAAAACAAATACACTCATTACATATATTTATCCAATTTTATTTTTGTTTGAAGAGTTTGGTAATTATTAACACTGAAAAATATCCTTTTCGATTGTTTAAAGTTCTATTAGAAATAATAAAAAATTATCCGTTTTGGTTTAGAAAAGAAATAACTGTTTATTTAAAAACTGTTGGGAGTGTAACCTTTCTTTGCAGGTATAAATAAATAGCTGAATAGATTGGGCTCTCGAGTCTTGTAGGTTGGCAAACAAGTCTTGAAAGGAAAAACTATAAATTGACTGGTCCATTGGCATAATGGTTAGAATGTTCGCCAATGGTCCGGGAGACCGGGGTTCAATCCCAGGTCAAGTCATAACAAAGACTCAAAAATGGTTCTTGATATCTCCTTGCATCAGCATTATAAGGTATGAATCAAGGGTAAGTGGAGCAATCCAGAGAAAGGAGTAGCGCCTTCCCCAACACATGGATGTTGTAGCTATTGAAAAGAGAGCCTTCATGTCACCCTCGACTACGGTCGAAGAACTTACTTACTGACCTATATATATATATATATATATTAATCCCCACCTCCATACGACCTTGGGAAAGGTATGAATCCAATCATTCTCCCTCCAGCTATGGGTAAATAGTAGGACAGACTAGGTTCTTCAGCCTTGGTTAGGCAACTAGTCTAGGAGAAGGAAAACTCTGAATTCAAACCTGTTAAACTCCGCTTAAAAATTGACCTTGTGTCATATCCTGCCCGAGCGGATGGGTTGATAAATAGTACCTCCATACGAGCAGGATACGACACAAGATCAATACTTTAAGCAGAGTTTTCTTTTTATCGGTTTGAAACCAGAGTTTACCTTTTCCAAGACCGCTTGCCATAACAAAGTTAAAGAGCCCAGTCTGCCCAATCAATCTACCTATATATATATATATATATACACATTACGTTTTACATATGTCTTTATCGCTGTTTATGCCTTTTTGTTCTTTAAAACCATTATTATTCTTATATAGCGTTTCTACAGATATAGATATTTCGGAATCTTATTGGGACGAAATAATACGCACTGATGAAGATACTGTATAAGTGAGATATGAAAAACAAAACAAAAAAAAAAAAGGCCGGGTAATGCCAAGTAACCTTTTGGTTATTTCGTTCTTTATCGTTCTTTAATCGATACTGGCAAAATATTTGTAGGTTTGGCAAATACTAGAAAGACATTGTAGACTGGCGATAAAAACCCTGAAAAATACGTTTCCTTCTTTTTAAAGATTTAATGAGTTGATATTCAACAAGTGTCAGCAAGAAAAAATGTAAAAATAATCTCTTTCATAAAACATCCATACAGTCTATTTTAAGAGCCTGTTTGCATAATGTAAGATCTTTCAAATGCAGATTTACAATAAAGTCCACAAATTCATAATAAAAAAACGAAGACAACACCAACTTCTAAGTGCAAATAAACTGTTTTTAATTGTTATAGATGAAACTAATAGGCTGATAAAGGTCTTGACAGTGTTTCGGCACATACACCTCGACTTTAATAGCGTTTTTTTATTATTGGAAACCAGTATCAGTTGTAATTAAAGATGCAGTTATGAAAACCAGGATACACTCTATTTCCCTGTGTACAGGGGTGACAGGAAATGGGCTATCAATAGTTAAATTTGATGTGTTCTTTTGAAAAATTAATCTGATACCTAAGAAAGTGTTTCTTTCAAAAAAAAAAAGCCTAAGCTGTTATCTAATATCATCATCATCATCATCATCATGTCGTGCCACTAGCACGGATATCCCCGACCCTCTCTCGCCACTTTTCCCTATCGTTCATCGCCTCAGGCAGGTCTTCCGGACAACATCCTGTATTCTCACTTAGTTGCTGAATGTATGTTCGTGCTGGCTGTCCTGCTTTTGTCCGGCCATGTGTGGGGGTCCATAGGAGTACATCACTTATGAGTTCATCCCTGCTTCTCCAGCAGTGTCCTGCATGTCTGGTTTGTCTAACTTGAATAGTTTTCGTGATAGGAGGCAGGTGGCCGTACAGTTGGTGTCTTGTGGGGTGTTGCCGCCAGGACTTGCCGTCTAGCTTCTTCTCCAGCATCTAATGTAAACTACAATTACTTAACACTAAATGAATCCATTATATATATACAGAGTGCAGAAGCAAAATTAGGAATATTCTAGTATAGTAATAAACAATTTTATTATAAAACAAGATTGATTTTAATTTTGAAAAATAAACAACAAAGTTAGAAGAGAGACACAAAACAGTAAATTTAGTCGATATGGCCACCATTTTTTAAAATTAACACGCCTTCCAAACGATTTGCATGCCTTCAAAATAAATTCTTCAGACATTTTATTCCATTCCTTCTCAATAGCAGTCTTAACCGAACCAATATTTGGAAAGGAAGTTGCATTCGTTTTGTTTCATAAAATGCCCCTATAGTGTAATCAAAGGGCTTAAATCTTGTTTAGTTTCTATCTTCTCAGTTTTGTTGTGGACTTTCAATTCATTAGCGTGTTTCGTTATTGACGTTGTGGGGTCCTTCTTAATCGACGTTGTGAGAGCAGTTTGGTTTCTTTGTTTGGTTTCTTTGTTTTAATGGCATATCAACTCTTTTTAGGTTATTTAATGCCAAAGCCATTCTCCTAGAAGAACAGTAATGGTACTATTTAACCCATAGCTGGGAGGATAAGGGGGTTCATACCATTCCCAAGGGTATTTGCCCGAAAGTGAACGTAATAGCACGACTGGAGTACGAACTCGCGTACTACGATTCTGCAGTCCTTCGCTTTAACCATTACACCACGAGGACACCCCCTGTTGTGAGAGCAGTTAAAAAGCCTTATTTTCGTTTTTTGTTCAGTCTTCCACTCACCACTCTTTTTCTTTAAAAAAATTTCTTTACTTTGTAGACGGTAGACAAAAAAATATTGGCTTCGTTTCGACGTAAAGCAAAACATAGATTCTTTGTCATTTTTCTTGTTCATTCATATTGGGCTGAATTTTAACAAAAAAAAAGTACTTGAATAATTGATCTCATCATGAAAATTTAGATTTATCGCTTTTTTTCAAAAGTTTGACTAATCAGGCAAAAAACGTTTTAAAAATTATGTCATATTTTGCTTCTGCATCCTATATATATATATGCGCATATATAATTGTATTAAGATCCTTTCAAGTTTCCTGATAAGTGTCTTGGTTTCAGGTTGGAATTGGCGGATGAATTTACCAAAATTGTCCCGAGCGCTTTCGGATCTTTCATCGGCCATCATCGGGGGTTGCTTACATGTATAAAGTTTTTGAAGTTTTTTTTTTTAGGTTTTTATAACATAACAAAATTGCGTAAACGCAGAGTTGGATAAAACTGAGATGCTGATGAATTTAAAAAAGCAGGACGCTATCGGGATACTTTTGGTAAATTCATCCACTAATTCCAACCTGAAGCCCAAACACTTATTAGGAAACTTGAAAGGATCTTAATAAAACCATAAAGACAAAATGTGTCATTATTTAATCAAACATGCTTAAATGAAAGACTGTTGCCCAACTACACACACAAACATATATATATATATATATATATATATATATATATATAAATGCCCTACTACGAAACCGCATAGAACCCAAAATCGACAACATACTTAGAAAAAACCAAAATGGCTTCCGAAGAAATAGATGCACGACCTCACAAATATTAACCATCCGTAGAATCCTTGAAGGTGTACGGGCAAAAAACCTACAAGCGACATTAATATTTGTCGACTTTACCAAGGCTTTCGACTCCATTTACAGAGGAAAGATGGAACAAATACTACTAGCGTACGGCATACCTAAAGAAACCGTAGCGGCAATAACGATTCTCTATAGAAACACTAAAGTAAAAGTACGATCACCGGATGGAGACACAGAATACTTTGACATTGTAGCAGGAGTACTACAAGGGGGCACGCTGGCCCCGTACCTCTTTATCATTTGTCTAGACTACGTACTTAGAACATCGATTGACAAAATCAAAGAGAATGGCTTCGAACTGACGAAGAAAAGAAGCAGAAGATACCCCGCAACAACAATTACCGACGCCGACTACGCCGATGACATAGCGATACTGGCAAATACACCTGACCAAGCCGAAACACTTCTGCATAGTTTGGAACGAGCAGCAGCAAGCATAGGCCTCTATGTTAATGCACACAAAACGGAATATATGTGCTATAACCAAACGGGGGACATCTCCACTCTAGAAGGAACCCCACTTAAACTAGTAGACAAATTCACGTACCTAGGAAGCAGCGTCGAATCAACCGAAAAGGACATCGAAACGAGGTTAACGAAAGCATGGACAGCTATCAATAGGCTATCGATTATATGGAAATCAGACCTAACCGATAAAATGAAACGCAGTTTCTTCCAGGCAGCGGTCACATCGATACTGCTATATGGATGCACTACATGGACGCTAACAAAACGGCTGGAGAAGAAACTAGACGGCAATTACACAAGAATGCTGCGTGCAATCCTGAACAAGTCCTGGCAGCAACACCCCACAAGACACCAACTGTACGGCCACCTGCCCCCTATCACGAAAACTATTCAAGTTAGACGAACCAGACATGCAGGACACTGCTGGAGAAGCAGAGATGAACTCATAAGAGATGTACTCTTATGGATCCCCACACACGGCCGCGCAAAAGTTGGACGACCAGCTCGAACGTACATTCAGCAGCTATGTGAGGATACAGGATGTTGTCCTGAAGACCTACCTAGGGCGATGAACGATAGGGAGGAGTGGCGAGAGAGGGTCAGGGATATCCGTGCTGCCAGCACGATATGATGATGATGGTTCACTTAGTGTGGAACCTAGCTAGTAGTTAGTTGACTGTTTAGTAAAATCAGGTATCGAGAGTGCCTTGAATTCTTCTCTAGATTTTACGCTAAATTGAGAACGTAAATTCTAAATCAGTTCTCAGAATTGTTCTTGCACATCAGGATTTTGAGTTACATGTCAGCATATAATTTTTGAAGATCTTGCCTGATATTAATTAGAATCTGGAGAATTACTTAGTGCAGCGACGATGATCATCTAAGGGAATGGAATCAACGAGTTGAGCCCAAATTCTGGATGAGGCTGTTTGCATTTCACTTCGTGCTAATGCCCTTGAGAAAAAAAAAGCATGGATCCTTCGGTTCTCCTTCTAGGTATTGGTAAATACTGGATCAGACTGGGTTTTTAAGCCTTGATTAGGCAACCGGTCGAAAAGAAGAAAAGCTATGAATTCAGATCGTTTAAAAATTGACCTTATGTCGCATCCAGTTGCTGGAGGAGGCATTTGCTAATACAGAAAATGAATTAATATTTTGAAAGTTTTCATTAGTTTTTTTTAAGCGTTTTCTAAAATTCTCCTACTTTTAAGAATAAACGTCTTGTGATTATTATCTCATTATAAAGGTTTGATTGAATGTATTAGATCTTCTGTAGTTTCGGCCTTTTCTTTGTATTTTCGTTGATAGTTTAACGTTGATAATCACACAAAAAATAATTTGAGTTGAATTATGGCAAAAAATTATTTTTCATCACAAAAACATATTTAGGAGTCATTTAATATAAAAGATATAAAAAATTACGTATGGAAACGTGCAATAGTATATATATATATATATATATATATATATATATATATATATATATATATATATATATATCAGGTTCAATCCTGACTACAGGCGAGTAACAATACAGAAATACTTAACACTTGTACCCGGTTATGGCTAACGGAATCAGAACAGGCGACTCGCGTGGATTCAATAAAGGACGTAGTTCGGAGTTCCGTTAAGGTTCCCGAGTTCGACAAACACCTGAAGAAGGCCGGAGGACATATCGGCCGAAACGTTGCGGAAATAACAATAAAGATGAAGACAATAGTCCCAAAACCCTTAATGATAAAAATCATCCAGCTTCATCTAAAAAATTCAGACAACTAAGTAAATATATCCTAAAAAAATACAAATCTCCTTGTGGACCAACTCATTTCTCTCTTTGGACTTTTAATCAAAATTTATATATATATATATATATATATATATATATATATATATATATATATATATTATTCAGTCCAGAAAATCCGGAGTAGGGAATGATCAGGACCAATAAAATATTCAAAAATAGAATATTAAATTTAAGTAATCCTAGTAAAGAGCTCAATGTAAATAAAATCCACAGGGCAAATCATTTTCTCTTAAAAAAAAAACAATAACAATCGGTCACATTCAGATAAATTTATTTCCATCCTGTTAAAAGAATTGATTTACAACAATACTCTAACAACAAATTAAATGGTCAAACAAGAAATGGATTAAAATAAATTTTCTCCCACTTACAACCAGACTAAAGAAGAAAAAAAAACCCCTTATTTCTCCTATGTATTAAAGCAAGTCTAAACCTTCAAGTAACAATAAGTATTGAATTATTTTGCATGTAAAACTACATCCGGTTTCATCTTACTTCAAATTTAACAGAGGTAAAATTTACAGTTACAATAATACACGTCAAATTCAAACATTTATAAAAAAAAACAATTCAGAGATATTTGATTTTTAATTAGTTCTTTTTAATGATTGAAATTGATATACTAAAATTTGATATCTTTTAATATTTTTTTTTATATAAATGTTTGAATTTTTGACATGTATTATTGTAACTGTAAATTTTGCCTCTGTTAAATTTGAAGTATGATGAAACCGGATGTAGTTTTACATGCCATAATAATTTGATACTTATGGTTACTTGAAGGTTTAGGCTTGCTTTATTATATAGGAGAAATAAGGACTTTTTTTTTCTTCTTTAGTCTGGTTGTAAATTCTAATCCATTTCTTGGTTGATCTGAAGAGGTCTTGTTAATCTTTTAGAGCATTGATTTATATCAATGCTTTGAACATGATGTAAATAAATTTATTATCTTAATGTGATCGATTGTTTTTTTTTAAGGATATATATATATATATATATATATATATATATATTAGGGTGTTCCGAAAGTATTTACGTTTTACCCAGAATGGATATAAACCGAAATGTAAATTAAATTTATTCAAACGTTATCATCAAATATGTAATCACCTTCATTGTCAACAACTGAAGCCCAACAAATCCAAGAAAAGATAACATTGTTAGCACGGGATATTCTTTCACATTCTCCATACTCACCAAATTTATCACCAAGAGTTTTTTTTAATTTTGTTTTGATTTCTAGAATATTTCATGAGTTGTAGAGCATTCAGAAAAAAAATGAAAAAAAAAAAAAAAAAAAAGTTGAAAATGGTCTTTCAATTTTTTTTAATGTGGAATTGAAAATTTGCTTTCCTGTTAAACTCTTGTCACTGAAAAAGGTGATTGCATTTTTTATGATAATATTCAAATAAATGTAAATTACATCCGTTTTTATTTCCTCTCTGGTAAAACGTAATTACTTTCCGAACACCCAAATATTTAAGTACTTTTGGTTCAAACTTAACAACAACGTATAAATAGATTCTAAACTTGTTTCAAACACATAGAAAATAATATATATAACTTAAATTTCAAGTTTGAAAGAGTCATTGAGTCATATTTTGCTGGTTCAGGATTTTGAGTGACAAAGTTTCGGGTAGGAATATATCAACGTATCAAAATGCACTTACTCCGCCTTCGAATTTATTGTTGTTAATATTTTGGAGGCTATGTTTTAATTGGTTATTTTTGTTCATAAAACTTACGAGTTTTCTTACTCATAATTTCGTATTCATTTTCCTTTTTAAATGCTTTTAAAATCTTTACTTTATCGTCTGATTGACTGTGACTTGGTAAATCTATTAATTTCCTTTTGTTCTCTCTGCTTTGTAAATTTTATACCTTTATTATAGCATAATTTGCCATTATCTAATGGGCAGAGTGTTCGCCTAATGATCCGGGAGACCAGGGTTAAATCCCCAGGTCGAGTCATACCAAAGACGAAAAAAAATGGTACTTGATCCCGCTTTGCTTAACACTCAGCATTATAAGGCAGGGATCAAAGGTAAAACGGAGCAATCCAGGGAATAGAGTAGCGCCCTTCACTACACCTCAGTGTGGTAGCTATCGAAAAGGGAGCCCTCGGGTTACCTTCGGCTGTGGTCGCCAACTTTACTTACTTTACAACATTAAGTTGTTCAATTTTATGTTTAAGGATTTTTTTAAATTTCCAGTTAGATTTTGTTAATATTGACTCAAAATTTTAACACATATAGTGATATTGTCACGTGACGTACACCAGCTAACCTATTACTCTGGCGTGAGTGTTACTAAACATATAAACCTGTTGGACTGTATTCTAATAACAACGTTTCAGAAGTGACCATAGAAAATAATATATCGGATGGTTAAAAAAATGTTAACACTCTTATGGGAGCACAGTTATAATATGATTTTAAACAATATCCACATATTCACCATCTCTGTCAATACATTCTTGAAATCTCCCACAAGTGATTAAAAAAATATTAATAGTTCTATGGGAAAAGTAGAACTGATACTACGGAGACCACCTGGGAAGTTCCCAATAATGTGTTGATAAGGATAGTGAACAGGTGAAGGCTTTAAAATTATAATATCATAGAAATTTTAATATATTTTTAAAAACATCCTGTATATTAAATCATTTTCTGATCTTAAATTCAGAGGAGGTATAGTTATATGTATTATCATAAATCAATGGTTGTGTAACGTTACGCCCTCACCCCCACCACGTTAACCATTTCTCTTCTCGGCCGGCTGGTGATCAACTAGTGGTTCGAGGGGGGGTAACGCACATTTCTTGCCACCACAATAATACGATCGGGGGGACAGGAGAAATAAAACAGACGAACAAACACGAACAAAGCTTGGGGTTAACCAAGAGCAGAAGGAGGTATTGCAACACTACATGCATGTGCAGACTAACGCTAGCGTGGGTTACTAGCGAAAATTCCACAAGCACTGGAATGCAGACATCTTGAGTCGATCTTCTTCGCCGTGGCTGGACCCTCTCTTTTCTCCTACTGTCTTCGGAGTCGACCGCATCTGTCCGTCGTTCCACGCCAACTCTGTTTGCTGTCTAGTCGCCAACTGCCGTGTCCGTGGTCCCGCCGCCAACTCTCTCGTCCGGTTCCCGCCGCCAACTGCCCTCAGCTCCTTTTTCCAACCCACTCTCTTTTGCGTCCCCTTACCACTTCCGGATGCGGCGAGATTTCAGGTCCAAAAATCCTTTGTCTGGTTTCGCGCTAAAACAGACAAAGGAATCGTCTGTTTGTCGGGCCACCCATATAGTGCTACAGTTGTTTGGTTTATCAGTATTCGTTTTCCTGATTGCAACTCTTTGTTCAATCCATAAAATGTTTTCTTCTTTTACGGTGAGCATCAATACTCAGGTTTTTGCCATTTAGATTTCTTGTATTTAGAATGGCCACGTTGATTAACTTTCCGTCATTTTTAAATTGACCCAGTCAGTTGGGGTTGCAGAATACACCGACTACATCTCTGCACAGGGGTAAGACTCCACCAACAAATATCCTGGATACGACACAAAACAATCTGATGTTAAAGTTCTTGTAATGCTAGAGCTTTGGGGAACGCGGATTACTCCTACATTGCCATCGCTCACAAGTTCTATCTATTGGTCAAATAGTGTTGGAAGTTGTAAATTCGGCAGTTAATGTCTGCTCGAATATGATTGGCTGTTTTGAAGTTGTGCCGTTATCCCCTGCCCCTACTGTTATTTAAGTGAGACCCTAAGAGTTCTACCACTTTTTTTTGTTTTTTCTCAGACTTGAGCAGAAGGCACTGCCGGGCTCGCTCTTTTCCTAAAAGGGTTTTATTGTTACTTGTTGAGACAATAAGCCTACTGCAGGCTATTTGTGGTCTTCAAAAGAAAGCTGAGTCTAAGGTCTGGAGGTGGAATTATTGGACTTTTTTACCGACAAGAGAAGCATTGGCTCGGTCAATAGATTCGGTAAATGTCTCCGTTGACTCAACAGAAGAAAATTCGAGTTGAAACAGAAAGATATTCATCTCTAGGAGAAGGAAGCGGTGGTCTACTCGAAGTTCACTTAAAAAATGTAAACTTTGTTTTCAACAAGTCTACACAGGAAGCTAGAAGAACACAGTTGTCCAGATTGATTCTACAAAAGAAGGAGACGCCGAGAAAAAGAACAAACCCTAAAAATTGGCTTCAAAATGAACTTTGACATAAAATACCAAAGAATGGTATTTTATCATAAACAAAAGTTAAATTGACTAGGTGTTTGACGGCATTGTTTCGAGCAAGTCAGTCGTTATAGTCTTTATATAGTGGTTTATATTTCTTCTTTTTTTGTCGTTACTTGAATGTATGTTATTTTTGTTACCTTAAATTCAATGTTTTCGAAAAGCATTGGGAAAAATATGCAAAGCCGGATTTTGTAAAGTTTATTTCTCTTGAAATAAATTACTTTGTGGGAACTGGTTGTTTTTGTTTTTAAGAAATATAGACACGCTTCTCTTTCAGGTAGCAAAAGTTAGCATTCCCATTCCCCTTTTTTGTCTACTTTATTTTTTGTACATTTCTCTACTCCTTCACCGAGCCTGACAGATACAACTAGATAATTTCTTGGGCTAGACAGAAATAAAGTCTTCTAGGAAATTTAGGTAGAATTGTACTTTATTGCGACAACACTTGGATAATTTTGTTAACTTTTCATATGTTGGTCGTTGCAATTTAAAACCTAAAACCGAGCATATTTTTTTGATTTCTGCACATTTTTCATAATAGAACTAAACTGTGTACTTAGGCAAAATTGAACTGCTTGAGATAGAACTGTTTTGACATTTAAACTGTGTACTTATACTAAAGTAAATTGTTTGAACTAGAACTATTTATATCTATAAAAATTGATTTGGCATTAAATAACCTATAATGGTTGATATGCTATAAAACCAAACCAAACCATTCAATTTTAAATAAAACCATAACTTTAAAAAAATTTCCAAAATAATAGTCTTAAACAAAATAACAATATTTTTTTTACAGTTCTTATTATTTTAAAACTTTAATGGCTGTCGGATAAATTGGGTATGACAGAAAAAGTTCAAAATACGCTGACAATATCCCCTGCAGAGGATTAAGGGTGTCCTAGGTATGCAACTAAATTGAATCTGTTGGTGAGATTCCAGTTCTAGAGACCTGAGGAATGTGGAGTACCCTTTTCATTGCTATTATTGCACTGATAGTATCTGTCAGGGTCCTATCTATGAGTCAGTTAGTCAATTAGATATGTTTTAAAATTATTCGTGTTCGATAGGATTTTGTGCAAAATAAATTTTAATAAACAACTAAAAAAATATAAATGTGAACGTACAATGAACACGATTCCCTAACATTTAGGCATAAAATAATATTATACGGGTTGATATACCGTTGAAACCAAGCAGTAAAAAAGTCTATCTATCTATCTATCTATCTATCTCACACATTTAATATCTATCTATCTATCACTAAAATTCTGTTTATGTTCCATTATATATACATATGTGTGCGTGTGTGTGTGTGTGTGTGTGTGTGTGTGCATTTACTTAACTCAACTGCTAAGAGTGGGATTCGCCACAAAGCCAATTTTTAAGCGTTGCAAAACTGGTTTGAACTCAGAGTTTTCCTTCTCCTAGACTAGTGGCCTAATCAAGGCAAAAGAACCCAGTCTGCCATTGCTGGAGAAGAAGAGATGGATTAATATCTTTCCCCAAGCACGTTAGCACGAAGTGAAACCCGAAAAGCATCGTCCAGGATTTGAACTCGTATCGCCAATTCCATTTCTCATGAGGATATCTATTATGCTCAGCGTGAACATGCGTGTGTGTGTGTGTGTGAATACGTATGTGTGCGCGTGCACGTGTGTGTGTGTGTGTCAAAGTGAATGTGTGGTTATACGTGTGTGTGTGTGTATGTGTGTGTGCGCGTGTAAAAGTATGTGCGTGTGCGCATGTGTGTGTGTGTAACCCAGAAAAACGGCATCTCCAACCAAGAGTTTTTATTTCAACAATATACCTGAAATGTTCTAACTAAGAGTATAAGGTGATTTCCAGTTCAATTTGCAACAATAATAAATTTGTAGAGTTTACATTTACGTTTAACTTTTTTTCTCTAATCATCGAAAGTCGCGATAGAACGGAAAGAATCATAACATGCTAATTAGAATCCTTCACTCTTTCCTAAACGGAAGTATCAATATCAGCATGGACTGCTATTATAACGGGGACTCAATGGCTTCATGGGTTGTCTAGCTAATATTAAAATATATATATATATATATATATATATACTGTACAGATTATTAATATTAATATATGTACTACTGTACGGATGCACCACATGGACCCTGACAAAACGTATAGAGAAAAAGCTAGACGGGAACTACTCAAGAATGTTACGAGCTGTATGGAACAAATCCTGAAAGCAACATCCCACAAAATAACAGTTGTACGGCCACTTAATCCCATCTCTAAAACCATCCAAAGACGAATAAGACAGTTAGGAGACTGCTAGAGAAGCAATGACAAACTGATAAGCGACGTTCTCCTATGGACCCCTTCACACGAACATGCAAATGTCGGACGACCAACAAGCATTTACCCACAACAGCTCCATGCTGACACAGGATGTACTCTTGAAAATCTGCCGGGAGCGAAGGATGATAAGAACAAATGGAGCGAGAGAGAGAGAGAGAGAGAGAGAGAGAGAGAGAGAGAGAGAGAGAGTCAGGTAAATCCGTGCTAGCTGCATGATGATGATATATACAGGTTTTCATTTTGTTGTATAGTGGCTCGTACCACATGACTCCCGGTATTGCGGAGGTATAAAAGACGTCGTGTTTCTTAAGCACGAGGGTTCTGCAAGATCTCGATCAGTAGTAAGACCAACTTAGGACGTAACACCCACAGCGCGAGACTTATAATATTTGTTGGACTGTACCACTTCAGTTAATAAATAATTAACTCTTTATTTCACTGTGTATCTCTTCCTTACCACGATACAACACATTTGCATATGGCCATTTATGGAAACGGGGATAGTAAGGTAACAATTTTCTTTTGAGCAGATGAATTCTAAAACTGATACGCACTGTAGGTAGGTAGGTAGATACTCACAAGTAAATTGATATATAGATTAGTAAATCCAGAAAATGAGAGTACGTTTTTCATGAACTACATGCAGCAGTGAATTATATATATATATATATATATATATATATATATATATATATAAGTGTAGGTCTTCGAGTGTGTAGTTTTTAAAGTAAAATATGCAAATTAGTCTACCCCATTAAGAAAAACTCGCTACCTTTGTCAAGTTATATAGCACACCGCTCATAAATTTGTTTATGGTGGGAAGAAGCGATTGTGTTCATAACAGATTTTTGTTGCTTATTTTCCGGAAACCATGCCAGCAAATGAAAGTTGTGCAATGGAAGAAACCCAAGACATCAAAAGAGAAATTTCTTTTTATTCTATTATGCAGTTCCACAACATCAAAAAGCGATGGTATGGTGGTGGAAATTGAACCTTCACATCAATAATCCATGTTTTTTTGTAGTTGCCTTTTTTTTCATTGTTACACATAACAGCCAAGCGACAGTCTATCAAAATGGTGTCTAACTTGAAAACAAGCCTGGTATCATTATATTTTTCCCTACGGAAAAATTGAATACATTTATATTCATCAATGCCTACAGAAAATTTACGGGGACCAAATAATGAATGTGAGCACAGTGAGGCGGTGGGTAATGGGTTTCATCAGTGGCAGCAGAGATGTAAGTGGCAAGTCATGGTCAACACAGCAGTCTCTTCACCAAAAGAAGAAAACCTCGATCAGCTTATCTGCGCGAATCAGGCCGATAAAAGATGGACTGTTCGAACAGCATTTTTTTGACATTGCTACAGCGAGAGAAGGGGTAGCCTCTGATAGACAAGATTTTTACGATCGTTCATCGCTGTCGAAAATGCACCGCCATATCTTCCAGTTGAAAAGTTGTTTTATCCAATGGTGGTTTCGTGCTCTCTGTTTTTCTGTTGTAATTGCCATGGAAATAAATTGGATGCATTGCTTTCGGTGCTCCTCCCTAACCTTTGTTCTATAATTGATTTAAGACAGATGAATTTTTAGTACAGGCAGTAAAAACTAATTAATAATATGTTGACCCATCATCATCATCATCAACTCGTACCTCACTGCACGGTTTTCCCTGAACCTCTCCCGCCACCCTTCTCTATCATCCATCGCTTCCGGTAGGTCTTCAAGGCTACATCCTGTATCGGCACAGAGCTGTTGTATGTAGGTTCTGGCTGGTCGTCCTGCCTTTGCTCGTCCATGTGAAGGGGTCCACTGGAGTATGTCACTAATGAGCTTGTCCTTACTTCTCCAGCAGTATCCCGCATGTTTGGTTCGTTTAACTTGGATGATTTTCGTAATGGGTGGTAAGTGGCCGTACAACCGCTGCTTTGTGGGGTGCTGCCTCCATTACTTGTTCAATATTGCTCGCAGCATTCTTGTGTAGTTGCCGTCAAGCTTTTTCTCCATACGTTTAGTTAGCGTCAATATAGTGCATCCATACAACAGTATCGACCCGATCGCTGCTTGGAAAAAACTGCGTTTCATTTTATCGGTCAGGTCTGACTTCCATATGACCGATAGTCTATCGATGGCTGTCCATGCCTTTGCTAGTCGCGTGTTTATGTCTGTCTCGGTTGATGTGACACTGCTTTCTAGGTAGGTGAACTTGTCAACTAGTTTCAAAGAACTACTGTCTTATGTGTAGATGCTACCTCTTTGATGTTGACCCAGTGCATACATTTTGTGACTATCGCCAATCTTAAAGCAATTGTGGTAATTTACTAAGCTTTTTGCTTAGATGTAGCACAAGGCCGCATGAATTGGGCACCTAATGAGAATCGAACTAACTCGTGTAGGTTTGCTAGTCTACCTTGCTAACCATTATACCACCCGAGGTGTGATGTAAAGTGTTATGTGAATGTGAACTAAAATAACAAAATAGCGTGATATGTTTTCTTGCGTATTGATGGAGATAAAGTTTCACTGTTTAATTCGAAAGCTCTATTTCCTGACTAATTAACCAGTGCTATAAAAATGTCGGCAATATTTAACCCTTTTGCTGCCGTATGTGACTCTAGTCGAAGTTTGTCCCAGTCGGCTGGGGTTGTAGAAAACACTGATTGCATCTATGCAGATGGGTAAGACTTCCCCAACGAGTGTCCTAGATATGACACTAAATATTCTGATGGTGAGGTTCCTGTAATCCAGGAGCTTTGGGGAATGCGGAGTATCTCTTCATTACCATCGCTTCCAGGTCCACTCTTGCCCGGAGTGGTAGTACCTGATTGGGTCCTATCTATGGGTCAAATGGAACTAAACTGTGTACTTATGCTAAACTGAATTGTTTGAAATAGAACTGTCTTGACATTTAACTGTGTGTAAACAAAAAACTGTACTTATGCTGAAGTGAATTGTTTGAAATAGAACTGTTTATACGTATAAAAATGGATTGGGGATTAAATAACCAACAATGGTTGATATGCCATAAAAACAAATTAAATTAAACAAAAGTTTTGTCGAATTTCTTATCCAACACGGTGTTAATCTATGGTCAGATTTGAATACGGATGCATCAAAATTTGGAAGAAATATGTTAAACTGTAGTCAGATTCAATAATGGAAGCATCTAAGATCTGAAAAAAAAAGTTATTTAAAAGCTAAAAGGATATGAAGGGGATCCTGAGATTGTGTTTAGAAGATCATTGGAAGAAAAGTAACATTCCAGCCTTGTTTTCAGGCTCAAAATACAAATCTCTCTGTACGGTGTACAATAAGTCTGTCCCATTCAATTTATAGGGGTAGGGTTTATCAGGACGGAAAAGGGTAATTTTTGTTCGTGTGTCCTCCGGACTGCATTACAAGATACTACACAATCAAGCATTGTGGACGCTAATTATAGAAAAGAAAAGAAACGAAGAGAAAGAACAAAACGGGAAATTTATCGATCTTCAGAAAATGTTCTTTTTATTGTTCCAACATCAGTTCATGACACTTTTATGGTGATTTAACGGTTTTAGCATTTTCTAGTTTACGTTCAGTATTTCCTGGATATACGACCAAACAAAAGTTAAAATTATACGAAGATAAAGAAAAAGTTTCCCCTGCTTTATGTGATTCATTGATTTTAACGGCATATCAACCTGTTTAGAGTTATTTTATGGCTAGAGGTTTGGAAAGTGCATTCGTTGTGCATTAATATTTGTATTTTTTGTGTAGTTGTTTTTTAAAAGTTTTTTTTGCAGATAGTCCAATCGAATACGAATAATTTTTAAACAGATCTATTTGACTCAAAGATGGGACCCTAACAAGTGCTACCATACCGGGTCAGAGTGGACCTGGGAGTAATAGCAATAAAAGGGTACTTCATACTCTACAGATCTGCAGGACTGGCACTTCACCATTGTGTTACTTATTGACCTTTGACAGGACTGTTAGTGTGGATTTCAAAAACAGGATGTGCAGCTGTGTCTTAAACAAGGGACAGCGGAAATACAACGTAAATTGCATGGGAAGAATTGCGTAGAAGGGGCGCTGGAAGAAAATATGAGGGCGTCCAGAAAATATAGAATGACGGAAATTAAAGACCCCGGGGGTAGACGATAGCCCGGAGGGGTGTCAGGTGGCCTCCGGATTAAGAAGTCAGCCCCGTATCAGTCACCCGTGAAAGAAGCACGGAGTAGTGCTTTTAATATATCTATCTTAACGTAGGGTAAACCCAAGCTGTTCCTGGTCGACTCTCTCTCTCTTTCTCTCCCTCTCTTATACAGCACTTTCGCCAAAATTTTCGTGAATAAAAAGAGGGTTTATATTTTCATAAATAAGTGTTACTGCCTCTTCATTCCGAGTATATAGCAGATGCAGTTTTAGAGTCATATCCCGAACAACCCCCTTCAGGGTATATCGTTAGCATATTGTAAGCCCTTCCTACAGGGCAGTCCACTGCTTTGGCCTCGTTCTATGAATAAAAATTTCTATTATCTTTAAGATCATATTTCAAAAATCTAAATTCAAATCTAAACTACATTTATACATTCATTTATCTGGGAGCTAAAAATAATCTGTTTGCTAAAAAATAATTTGACATACATTTCGACGTTTTAGTTTTCAAGTTAAAAATAACAGAAAATTCTAAATCTAATACGACAACGGAACATTTCGGGTTCAGCATTGAATAATCATGGTACTTTTTTTTTTATTATCAAAGTTGTTGTTATTCTATCGAAAGAGTCTATTAAATAGAGATGAGTAATTTGATGGGTAATCACATAGAAAAGTGCTTCATGCATGCACGTACTTATATGTGAGTGCACGCGTGCAGACACACACATACAGATACATAATAAGGTGAAACAAAAGTTTTGCATCATTTGGTTACGTGCTAGTTTGTAGAGCGTATCGCTCGCGACTGAAGCTGTTCAAGCCTCGGTGGATACCGGCTGTGGTTGGTATTACCGTGGTAATTACTGCGCTGACACGTTGTACATTGCTTCATTCCTTGTGATTTAAAAGCTGCACAGATTAACGTGTAAAGTAGTCTAATTCGGGCCTCCAGGTTGAGAAGTCGGCCTTATATTAGTCTTTCGAAGAAGCAGTGCTCTGAATATATCTATCTCAACGTGGTGTAAACCCAAGCAGTTCCAGGTCGACCCTCTCTCTCTCTTTCTCTCTCATACGGCTATTTCGACAAAATTTTCGTAAATAAAAAGAGAATTTATATTTTCGTAAATAAGTATTATTGCCTCTTCATTCCGGGTACATAGCAGATGCAGTTTTAGTATCATACACCGGATAACCCCCTTTCGGTCATACCGTTGGTGTATCGCAAGCCCTGCTTACTGGGTAGTCCACTGCTTTGGTCTATTTCTATAAATGATAATTTCTATTATCTATAAGATCATATTTCATAAATCTAAATTCAAATCTAAATTACTTTATGCGTTCGAATGACTTTACGAAGCGAACATTTGTTATGCAAAAGGTGCAGTTAATTACAGAAGAGTAACTAGATAGTCCAAGAAATTTCGTTCAGGTTGCAAGAACCTCGAAAACCAGGAAAGGTCATTAAGACCTAAAACTGTGACTTATGAGACCAGGCTTCAAACCATTGAGCCAAATCCGGCGAGTATCACTCGGAGAGTATCAGGCGAGCGCAGCATCTCACAGTTCAGTGTGGTTCATCACCTTCACGACTTTGGTAAAAGTATCCGGAGCCAAATTCTGGCACACTTTACCGGAAATCTTGCAAAAATTTTGAATCACCCTAGTACACAGGGAAAGTCCCCGTGGTGTAGTGGTTAACATGCTGGACTGTGACATTGTAGTAAACGAGTTCGAATTCCAATCGCGCAATTCCACCCCCTCCTCAGCTATAGGTTAAATAGTAGTACTACTGCTTTACTACAAGTTGGTTGGTTGTTTTGTTTTACGGCATATCAACTTTTTGGATCATCTAATGTTAATCAAGTCATTTAGATAAAAACTTGGTTTTAGTTTTGTTTGGATCAACCAGTGTAGGTTATTTAATGCCAAATCCATTTTTATACATATAAGTAAAGTAAAGCAAGCGACTGTAGTCGAGGGAGACCCAAAGGCTCCTTTTTCAGTAGCTACTACACCGAGGTATAGAAGAGGGCGCTATTCTTTTCCCTGGATTGCTCAACTTTACCCTTGATACGTACCTTATAATGCTGAGTGATAAGCAAGGAGGTATCAAGTACCATTTTTAAGTCTTCGGTATGACTCGACATGGGACTGAATCCCGGTTTCCCGGACCATTGGCGAACACTCTACCCAGTAGGCCAATGAGCCGGTGAATTTATGCATATAAATAGTTCTATTTCAAACAATTCCCTTTAGCATGAGTACAATTTTTGTTTACACACAGTTAAATGTAAAACAGTTCTATTTCAAACAATTCAGTTTAGCATAAGTAGAGTTTAAATGTCAAAATAGTTCTATATAAAAAAATTCAGTTTTGCAAAAAAACACAGTTTAGTTCTATTTGACCCATAGATAGGACCCTATTATGTGCTACCTCTCCGAGTCAGAGTGAACCTGGGAGCGATAGCAATGAAGGGATACTACACATTCCCCAAAGTTCCAGTATTACTGGAGCCTCACCATCAGATTGTTTAGTGTCATATTTAGGAAACTCGTTGGGGAAGACCTTACCCATCTGCAGAGATACAGTCGTTGTATTCTGTAGCCTCAGCAGACAGGGCAATCCGAATTTTTACCCTTGGGAAAGGTATGAATTATACTACCCGCCGAGCTTTAGGTTAAATAGTTGCACTACTCTTTTACTACAAGGATGGCTTTAGTATTAAATAACCCACGAAGGTTGATATGCCATTAAACTAAGAAACCAAACCAACCTTGTACATACATACATTTACGGGTAGAAAATGAAATTGCAACACTCGAAAGACGATGCAGATTTTGATCTGGGTACGGTATGCACTCAGGATCAAAGTATTATTGATACAATCCTTAATTTAGTACATGTGATCTTATTGATCTTAATATGAGATCATTTACAGTAATCCAGCAATCACAATTGTACACTTAATCTTTAATCAGGATGTTGCAATTTTATTTCCTGTTGGTATATATATATATATATATATATATATATATATATATATATATATATATATATATATATATATATTGTGTTTTGTATATGAGGGTATTTTCTCATTGCAAAACCTGAGGGTGAAAAAAAAGTGTAGTTGATTTTTTCGGATTAAGACAATTACGATAAATATGCGTATATTAACGTAATCTTTTCAATTTAAATTTATTCACTAAGAAGTTAATATCATTTGACATGTACAATTGAAATTTATGGATAATCTTTACCTGCTTACGCAGTCGGATTAAAGGATTGGTCTAAATGGACAAATAGAATACTTAATGCGATAATGAACTAATGAGTCATTTCTTATCTAAAATATTTTTGCATGAGTTTTCTAATTTTAAATGTTTAAAGCATTACGTTATTGTAAGCCTTTGGAATTTAGTAGAGGAATAAATAAATAAAAAATAAATAAAGAAAGAAAGAGCGGAAGAAAGAGATAAAAATAAAGATATAAAAAGTGACAAAGAAAGAAAGAAAGAAAAAAGAAAGAACGATGGAGAGAGTGATAACGAGAAGGGAAGAAAGAGGACGAAAGAAGGAAAGAGAAACAGACAGAAAAGGCTAGAGAAAGAAAGAAAGAAAGAAAAGAAACAACGATACAAATAGAAAGAAATAAAGAGAGAAAAAAAGGGAGAGAACGAAATAAAACGAAGAAAAAAATTAGAGAAAAAGAAATAGAAAAAGAAAGAGAAGACAAAGAAGGAAAAGGAAAGAAAGAAAAAAGAAGGAAAGAACGAAAGAAAGAAAAATAAAGATAAAAAAGACAAACGAAAGAAAGAAAGAAAGAAAGAAAGAGAAATAAGAAATACAAATGAAAAAGAAAGCGAAGAAAAAAGAAGAACGAAAGAAAAGCAGAGAAAGAAAAGTAGAGAAAGAAAGAGAGAAAGAAAGAAAAGGAAATAAGAGAGGAAAAAAAGAAAGCGAAGAATAAAGGATAAACAGAGAAAAGGATTAAAAAATAGGAAGAAAGATTAATAAAAAAAAACAGAAAAAGAAAAAGAAAAAAGGTGAAAAAAGAGAAAAAGCAAAGTCCTCTGAAATAAAACTTTCTTTCTTAAATGTTATTTTACAATAGAGGATAAGAAATTTCGAATTATCTCCAACTTTATTTTGGATTTTGCATACGAATTGTAATAAAAATGTATTGACACTGAAACTGAATATTAGAATTAAAAATTCATATTGACATGATTATTTGTAAAAAGCTGAACAACTTATACATCGTGTCTCAAAATAGATGCAACCCATTGATATGATAATGATTTATTACTGAGAGAAGCACAATGGCGGTCATTTGGAACACGTTCTGTAAAAAATGCATCCTTTGAGATAGAGACATCAAATCAATGTTGTTTTTTATTGTTATTATATCAACTTCCAGGACATACAATCTTTTTTTTTGAGTTTCTTGTCTCAGTGATATATAATAATCATATAAATGGGTTTTGAATGATTTTGTCTCCAAATAAGTGGTAACACAAATTTTTTCCCTCCCTTGTCCAAGTCATTGTGATCAAGGATTAATAGTTGTTATAGTATACTATTTTCAAATCTGAAACAAAAAAGAACCCAACATTATTATTAGTAGTAGAGTTATTAGCCGTCACATGGGTCCTATATATATTAAGATACTCTATGTTATAAAATGATGTTTAGACAATGCAGTGCTAATTCTCAGTACTTTTTGCTGGTTTTTTTTTCTGGCAAAACACGGGATTGTGCAAGTGAGACATCCTTAGTACTCAATAGATCTAGTTCTTTACGACTTTTTCTTGTTTCCTAAACAGAAAATCCATCTTAGGCGTAAGATTTTAGGACATAAAGGACAATAAAAAGAAATAGGACAGTGCTACTTTACACCATTCCCCGAAAATAAGTAGATCGATTTCCAAAAGAACTATTTTTAAAAACTAAAATATTTCTTTTATTGTTGATTTCTGTCTTCGAAAATACAGCTTGTCTTAAAAGTTTTGATTAATTGATGGTTTGATAGATTTATTTTAATGACATTTCAACCGATTTAGTGTTATTTTATGCCAAGAGGTTAGAGAATCGCGTTTAATGTTGTTTGTTTATTTGTTTTGTTTTACGGCGTATCAGACCTTTTCAGGTCATTTAACGCCGAATTAAATGTCAAATAATTCAGTTTAGCATCAGTATAGCTTTTGTTTACAAACAGTTAAATGTCAAAACAATTCTATTTCAAGCCATTCAGTTTAGCATAAGTATACAGTTTCAATGTCAAAACAGTTCTATTTTAAACAATTCAGTTTAGTATAATTACGCAGTTTAAATGTCAAAACAGTCCTATCTTAAGCAAGTCAGTTTAGTATAAATACACAGTTTAGTTCTATTTAACCCATAGATAGGACTCTATCAGGTGCTACCACTCCGGGCGAGCATTACTGGAACCTCACCATCAGATTGTTTAGTGTCATATTTAGGACACTCGTTGGTGGGGGCTTACCTCTCAGCAGAGAAACAGTCGGTGTATTCTACAGCCACTGCGGACTGGACTAGCGTTCATTGTACATTTATGATTACGCTTTTTGTGCAGTTGTTTTTTTTTGCTCATAGAGATATGATATCAAGTATTCTTATCTCATTCAAATAATTTGCACACCGTTGTAGAGGTTTGTTTAGTTTGTTTTCTTTGTTTCATGGCAAATCAGCCTTCCTGGGTTATTTAATGCCAAAGCCAATCTTGTTGAAGAATAGCAGATACTTTTTAACCCATTGCAAGAGGAGGGAATAAGGAGGGTTCATACCTTTCCCAAAGTTCGAAAGTGAACGTATCAACGCAACTAGAATTCGAACTCGCTTACTTCGATACCGCAGTCCATCACATTAACCATTATGCCACGAGGACTTCCCCAGTAGTATAATTTCAAGTATTCCTATCAAATACTAATAATTATTTGGTTTCCAGTAATTATCTATATCTGATAATAATCATATTATCCTACATAGTTATATGGTTTCAGATAACTAATTATAATCTTTAGTTAACAATTTTAGTTTCAAGTTTCTTAATGCAAATAATTTACACATTTACACGGCATCAAGTATTCTTATCGAATATGAATGATTTTTAAGCAGATTTATTTGACCCATTGATGGAACCCTAACGGATGCTATCACTCAGAGACAGAGTGGACCTGGGAGTAATGACAATGAAGAAGTAATTCATGCTTCCTAGAACTGGAGCTTTACCATAGATGCAGTTAAGTGTCATACCTCGGTTACTGATTTTAGTAGAGATCTTACCCCTCTGTAGGAGATACAGTCAGCGTATTCTAAACCCTACCGATACAAAAAGTTGGCGACCTTAGTCGAGGGTGTCTCGAAGGCTCTCTTTTCAATAGCTATTATACCGAGGTGTAAGGGAGGGCGCTACTCCATTCCCTGGATTGCTCCACTTTACCCTTGATCCTTACCTTATAGTGCTGAGTGTTAAGCATGGCGGCATCAAGTATCATTTTTTGAGTCTTTGGTATGACTCGACCTGGGATTGAACCCCAGTCTCCTGGACCATTGGCAAACACTCTACACATTTGACCAATGGACCGATATAGCAGGATATTTTTTGAGCATATCTCTTAGATGGCAAAAATGAGTGAATATTATTTTATTGTCTATAAGATTCTCGACAATAATCACAAAACAATTGAAAAATAAGATGAATTAACAATAATTAAGATAAAAAAATCCCCTTTCATTTATTAATAATGCAAGGTTCCAAATTATATAAATAAAATCAAAGTTATTCGTGATTATGTAAAATCTAAAGTTTTGGGTTATTTAATCCGAAAAGGCATTCTTGTAGAACAATAGTGGTACTATTTACCGTACAGAGAGAGGGATAAGGAAGTTCATGACTTTACCAAGTTTGAGAGTAAGCATAAAAGAGCGTATGGAGTTCGAACTCACAAACTACGATGTCGCAGTTTTGAATTGTTTTAACTTACTAGCTCGCTAGCCAGAGAAGGAAAATTGCCAAGCGTCTTGCTTCAGAGATTGCTATACATCAGAGTTGTTCAGACAAGTCTGAAGCAAGACACTTAACAATCTCTTCATCGAGACTTTTGACAGGGGTGATCAACTTCCAGTTATTTAAGATAGACACAAAATCTGCTCTCATTTGGTCGTTTAAAAAAACTCAGCGGACTAGAATGGGAAATGTTGTTAGTTAACTGTTTTGGAAAAAATCAGGCACTGACAATGTCTTGTGATCTTGTAGCTTAGTGTTAGACTAAATTTTAGACTAAGTTTTAGACTAAATTTTAGACTAAACTGAATCTGTTAATTCTGAATCCTTACTGAGAATTGTTCTTGCACGTCAAGATTTTGAGTTACGCGCCGGCACATAATTTTAGGAGACATTGTCTTTTTTTAATTCTATCTGGAGGATCGCTCGGAGTAACGATTATCGTTGTTGGAAATGAAATCGGTGAGTGGAATTCAAATCGAACCTGTGTGCATCAAATTACATTGGAAAATGTTCTATAGTCATATGCAGATTCACATCTACATATACTCATGCATATACATGCAGAATGGAGTTACAATGATTAAAGGATAAAGGACAAGCGAAGACTTCTTTAACAAAATATGTACCTCTCATTTTATTGTAAGTGTTCGAGAAGGGTTACTCAGGGTTTTACTGTGAGAGGGAGTTAGAGACGGAACAGAACTGCAATATATTGATCCCCACTCTTATGGCCGTCAACGTTGTGTCTTTCTCGTTCTCCAGGGCTGCTCAACCGGAGGCCCAGGGGCTCAGCTCTCTGCTGGCTTTCTCTACTACATCTTATCAGCAACTTCTCTGGACCCCAACTCTTCTGACTTCCAACTCAATCGGGGGCCCCAAGGGCCCTTTCGGCCTGGCGTGGCTTTCCCTACCACATTTCGTCTCTATAACTCCAACTGTGACTGTCTGACTTCTGTCTTGACTGAATTATATAATAGTTCAACGCCCACTCAATCGTCCACTCAATCTTTGGAATGGCATGTTTAATCGTCATCAAGCGGAAATAACTGTCATGCAGTTCACAGGTCAATCTCTTCCGGTGCATCACTCTGAAGTGGGACCTTCACCTTGTCCCATATTATCAGCCGAGCTCACCTGCGCGATTTCCTCTCATAACTGCCATTGGAATGTGTCACTTCCTTCCGGTGCATCACTTTGAGTGGCATTTTTGGCCGGGTCGAAGGTCAAAATACAACAAAACGGCATGAATCCATCTACATTCTCCTCCTCTTCCAGCTATGGGTAAATAAAGTGTAGGGATGACTGGGTTCTTTAGCCTTGATTAGGCAACCAGTCTGCGAGAAGATAAACTGAATTCAAACCAGCCTTTCTCTGCATAAAATTTGACGTTGTATCACATCCTGCATGGGTGGTGGAAGAGTTGAGAAAATACATATATAAATGATAATCTTATCCACTCATGGGTTATTGATTCAAGTGGCCATATTGTAAATTGAATTTCTCTCACTTTTTACGTGATCAGTTGGTTGTTTTATTTTACGGCGTATCAACTCTTTTCGGGTTATTTAATATCGAATTAAATTTAAAACAATTCAGTTTAGTATAAGTATAGTTTTTTGTTTGCTTACAGTTTAATGTTAAAACAGTTCAGTTAAATGTCAAAAACAGTTCTATTTCGAACAATTCTGTTTAGTATAAGTATAGTTTTTTGTTTGCTTACAGTTTAATGTTAAAACAGTTCAGTTAAATGTCAAAAACAGTTCTATTTCGAACAATTCTGTTTAGCACAAGTATGCAGTTTAGTTCTATTTAACCCAAAGATAGGGCCCTATCAGGTGCTAAGTATGCATTTTTTTTCTATTTGACCCATACACCCTATCAGGTGCTACCACTCCGGGCCAGAGTGGACCTGCGAGCGATGACAATGAAGAGATACTCTGCATTCCCCGAAGCTTCAGCATTACTGGAACCTCACCATTAGATTGTTTCGTATCATATCCAGGACACTTGTTAAGGGGGCGGTTACCCCTTTGCAGAGTAGCAGTTGGTGTATTCTACAGCCCTAGTCGACTGGGCAATTATATGATCAGAGTGTAGTTTCTGTTTTGTTCTGATCATCTTCATCCATTTCTGTTGTACTTATTCTATCCTTTCCACAGTTTTTATTACAATCTTATTTGATCTTTAATAATTTACTCAACACGTTAATAACGTTATTGAACAAAATCTATATAAAATAACTGGGAAGTGTTTGTCTGTCCTCTGTAGACAGTTAAACAGTTTCATGTAGAGCTACCGAATTAGATGTACTTACTTAATATCCATGTTTTACGATGCAACGTATTGATAAAGTTCAAACGAGCGAGTGTGGCACAAGGTCTTTTTAAAGTGGATCCAGGTGCTGGACCGTAGCCCAGACACACCAGGCATTACCCAAATTGCCTTTGGCCCAAATGGTATTTCCCTAAAAAGGGGCGCCTCAGGTGCCAAGCGATAAACCAAGCCCCACCGAAGAGAGTGCCTGGGGTGGGGACGGCCCTTTAAGGCTCGAGGAATAAGTCAGTCTCAGCCGTATGATGCGAACGCCTCCCCAGCACCCGCGCCAGGCAGTCTCGACCGACTATCGCCCTCACACGCCGCTCACACCACGGCCGGCTGAAGTATGACGGACATATATTTAGCTGCAATACCATTCTCAGAATCAATGTTTTAATGTAGTTCAAAGTCATTCAAAACACGATCTCGAAAAGACCTGTTAAACCCAAACACACGACCTTAACAGGTATTAGCCCTTCGATCAGAGTGGACATAGGAGTAATGGCCATGAATGGGTACGCTACACTCCTCAGAGCTCCAGAACTGACGGACATGACATATTTAGCTGCAATACCATTCTCAGAATCAATGTTTTAATGTAGTTCAAAGTCATTCAAAACACGATCTCGAAAAGACCAGTTAAACCCAAACACACGACCTTAACAGGTATTAGCCCTTCGATCAGAGTGGACATAGGAGTAATGGCCATGAATGGGTACACTACACTCCTCAGAGCTCCAGAACTGTAGCCTCACCACCAGTTTAGTGTCCTACCAAGAACCATTGAGAAAAGTCTTGTATGATATAAAGATATTTTTTTGTTTAATTGTATTTATTTATTTGATTTCCTCTTGAAAGAACCGTTAGTTAATTTTTGTTATCTGTGACAAGTTGAGTTAACCAGTGGAATTAATTTGAAAAGACGTTAATAATCGATACATTTAATCGATTATACTTTGTTGAATGAAAGCCATGATCTATCCAAGCGTTCTTAATCATGAAATCGTTTCAACTATTAAATTTCGTAAAATAAAATTAAAAACCCCAGACATAAATGCATATTTTATAATAATATTTTTAAAAAATCAATTTTCTGGGTTTAACTTTAACCTTCAGAGAGTCGTTGATGCCCTACAGCATGGTTTAGTTTGATTTCTTTATGCAATGTCATACCAACCTTCGTGGGTTATCTAATGCCAAAGCTATCCTTATAGAAGAACTGTAGTAGTACTATTTGTCCCATAACTGAGGGGATAAGCGAGTTCATGCCTTTCTCAAGGATATAAGTCCGAAATCAAACGTAAAAGCGAAACTGGTGTCACAGGACAGCACATTAGCCACTAAGCCACGGGGACTACCTCTATAAATATTGAGGGAAGCTGAGCAAGCCTTTGAATAAGATTAACTCACGAAGATGTATGAAATTGTTGTCCGACTATTTACTCATTCTTGAGGAGAGAACGGTATATAGGATACACTAAGATAGACTGGTTTCTTAAGTCTTGTTAAGGCAATCAGTCTAGAAGGAAAACTGAATTCGAACCGCATAAAAATTGACCTTGTGTCGTATCCAGAGCGGTTGGGTAAATGCAAGCATATCAATGAGCTACTTTTTCTTGTTTCTTAAATTGAAAAGTCATCTCAAGAGTGATATTTGAGGACGTGGAGGATATTAAAAGAAATACGACGGTTTAGCTTCACACCATATTTAAAAAAAGAATATTAGAGGTGCTTAAACCAATAGAAAACTCACTGGAATAAGTGTGCTAAATGCCAAGGAGACTATTTGGAAAAAAATTTGCGTTTCATTCATTGTTCATTTCTCTCTTGGAAAATACAGCTTCAGTTTCGATACCTTTCGAACACACTTCGTATATATCAGTATTATCTAATCAAAGTATTTGCTCTTTTTTCCTTTTCCCAAATAATGCGGGGTAGCCTTGCTAGTATAATTCTATTTTTAGATACGAATGGGCGTAGGTGTTTGCTTATTACATTTTACTGAGCCGTTGAAAAATTCGTTGAGAGGTTTTGGTTTCTTTGAAAGTAACAAAAAACCATGATGGGTTAATTCCAAAGATATCCTAGTAGAAGAACAGTAGTTGTACAATTTAACCCCTAGTTAGGGAAGTGGGAATTAAAGAGTTCATACCTTCCCAAGGGTATTCGTTCGAAAGTGAACCTAATAGCGCGATTGGAGTTCGAACTTGTTTCCTACAATGTCGCAGTCAAGCACGTTAGCCACTACGTCATGGGGACTCCTCCAAAATTCATTGATTTTGTTTATTGAGGTCATGGTTATTTCGACATTATGAATGACGTCACTAAAAGTACATAAGAGCTGAAGTTTACAGTGGTTGTTCAACAACGGTTAGAAATTCACAGTAAAATTCTTTCTCACAAGGCCCCTCTGTGTAATAATATTTCTGAAAATATGATAAAGAAAAATCTGGCACTATATCGGAAATTCAATAAATAAGGGTGACCAGTCGGCCGGGGCTGTAGAATACACCGACTGCTTCTCGGCTGAGGGGTAAGACCCCTCCCCAACGAGTGTCCTGGGTATGACACTAAACAATCTGATGGTGAGGTTCCAACAATGCTAGAGCTTTGGGGAATGCGGAGTACCCCTTTATTGTCATTGCTCCCAGACCCACTCTGGCCCGGAGTGGTAGCACCTGATAAGGGTCCTATCTATGAGTGAAATAGAACTAAACGGTGGTTAGCTTTTAGTGTTTTCATACATTTAAACTGCGTATTTATGCTGAACTGAATTGTTTAAAATAGAACTGTTTTGACATCAAAACTGCGTACTTATGCTAAACTGAATTATTTGAAATTGGACTGCTTTTGACATTAAAACTGTATTTACACTTAACTGAATTATTATATATAACTGCTTGAATAGTTTGAAATAGAAATGTTTTTGACAATTAAACTGTGTACTCATGCTAAAATCCTACTAGGATGTGATGCACCAGTGATTCGAACGGGGGTGGTGTGAGAAAGAAATATAAGTTTGGAAAAACAGACATCTCTTTTGCAGAAGAAACTTCTAATATGCATTGAAAGCAGGGGAGACCCTCCTCTTCATAGAAGTTAGATCATTGGTTTTCTGTGTGTGTGTGTGTGTGTGTGTGTGTGTGTGTGAGAGAGAGAGAGAGAGAGAGAGCGAGGAGAAAGAGAGGGAGAGAGAGTAAAGAGAGAGAAAGTTAGAGAATCTCCCATAAGTAAGTACACATAACATTTTTTAAAATGAAATCTTATTTTTACTAAAACATAGATACCAGGATTTAATTATTTCTCGTGAAATATTATACATTTGAAGCAGATACCATTACAACGTTGGAACTCTGTACCTCCAAATAAAACTTTATCAGCTCTGTTACTTCTAAATAAAACTTTACCAACTCTGTACCTCCAAATAAAACTTTTTCAGCTCTGTTACTTCTAAATAAAACTTTACCAACGCTGTACCTCCAAATAAAACTTTTTCAGCTCTGTTACTTCTAAATAAAACTTTACCAACGCTGTACCTCCAAATAAAACTTTATCAGCTCTGTTACTTCTAAATAAAACTTTACCAACTCTGTACCTCCAAATAAAACTTTATCAGCTCTGTTACTTCTAAATAAAACTTTACCAACGCTGTACCTCCAAATAAAACTTTTTCAGCTCTGTTACTTCTAAATAAAACTTTACCAACGCTGTACCTCCAAATAAAACTTTATCAGCTCTGTTACTTCTAAATAAAACTTTACCAACTCTGTACCTCCAAATAAAACTTTATCAGCTCTGTTACTTCTAAATAAAACTTTACCAACGCTGTACCTCAAAATAAAACTTTATCAGCTCTGTTATTTCTAAATAAAATTTTACCAACGCTGTACCTCAAAATAAAACTTCATTCAACAGCTCTGTAACTCAAAATAAAATTTCGTAAATACATATAAGAGGTCTACTTACGTTTGAACAGCTACATATTCATATTTTTAGCGATAAAGAGTTTGGTAATGAATAATACCTAATAATATAGTTTTGATTGTATTATTTTTGGTTTAGAAGAAAATGAAATTTTTATAAAAAAGAATTGTTCCTGGTGTATTTATTCATTTATAGCATATAATATCGCCCATGAATACTTGATGCCGACTTGCTTAACTCTCAGCATTATAAGGTATGGATCCAGGGAATGGAGTAGCGCCCTTCCCTTCACCTCGGAGTAGTAACTATAGAAAAGGGAGCCTTCGGGTCACCCTCAACTAAAGTCGTCAACTTTACTAATATATATATATATATATATATATATATATATATTGTCGGTTGCTATGTTTATAAATAAAAAGTTTTCGCTGTCGATGATAGACACATATATAATCTAGGTAAGGATAGCACAGACACAGAATCAATGGCACTCGGTGATACGCAGTCAACAAGCATCACTGACTCTGTGTCTACGCTATTCCAGCATAGATCCCTGTGTGTGTGTGTTATTGAACATGGGTCCATAATTCCGTAGCCTAACAGATTTATTAGCAGAAGAGGAGATTTAACCAACTTCCCACCAAGTCGATGCATGACACAAGGTTGTTTTATTGTGGGGACCCACGCAAAAATCGAGACTCAACTGAAATATATACCCGCTTACATGCGACTATCAGTGGTTTCTATTCAATTGCAACCCAGTTCCTATCTTGAGAACTTACATGACTATTTGCAAATGCTAATTATCACTAAACTTAAAGGAGGTGCCCGTGGTGTAGTCATTATCGTCGCGGGAAATGGACACGGGGACACGAGTTCAAATCCTGAACGAGACTGGTTGCATTTCACATAGCACTAATACCCTTGGGGAAGATATGAATCCAATTATGGGTAAATAGTAGGACAGACTAGGTTCTTCAGCCTTGGTTAGGCAACTAGTCTAGGAGAAGGAAAACTCTGAATTCAAACCTGTTAAACTCCGCTTAAAAATTGACCTTGTGTCGGAGGGGTTGGTAAATAGTATCACTAAACTTAAAGCATTCTTCTCTGCTTATTCATATTATTTTCGTTATTAAGAAAAAGCAAAAAGACATTTTTAATTAGTAGCTCAAACATTCAGGTATTTTCATTAATTAATTACCAGTGTTAATTTACTAAGCTTTTTGCTTAGATGTAGCACAAGGCCGCATGAATGGGGCACCCAATGAGAATCGAACTCACTCGTGTAGGTTTGCTAATCTACCTTGCTAACCATTACACCACCCGAGGTGCCCTAATTAATTAATTACCAGTGGCTCGATTGAACCTGAAATGGCTTTATCCTTTAAAAAGAACATTTTAACGGTATTGCACAAGCAATAATTGTACCGCGGCGTCCATTTTTTTGTAGTACTACAGTAAGAAACACAAAGTCACGGTGTCGGCCAAGATTAGAAAAAGCCGACTGCAAAGAGGAAAGACCACCCCCGCAAAAATGTGTCCAGGTGTGACTCTAAACTGCGTCCGAAGATGAGGTTCTATAGCTTTGGGTAATGTAGCCACCACCGCTTTGCCATTATTTCCAGGTTTACTTTGACCCGGAATGGTAGTATCGGCCTGGTTCCTTTCTAAGGGACAAATAAACCTGTTTGAGATAACAAAGTTTTTCTTTACCTGTTTAAAATTACCATGAAGAAAGACTTTTAAATTGTATGTAATTGAAGACAAGTTTTTAACTGATTTCAATATAAAATATATGGTGTAAAAGCAACCAAACAAAAACGAACAAACACACAAAAGTCGGATCATTATTATATACGAGATTATACAGATAAGCCAGAGTTATATAAACAAAGAAAGAGGGCGTTTCTATGGTGTAGTGGTTAATGTGCAATATCATAGTAAGTGAGTTTTAACTCCAGTAGTGCTATTACATCCACTTTCGGACTAATACCCTTGAGAAAAGTATGAACCCTCTTATTTCCCCAGTTATTCCTCCAGTTCACTCCTGGTTTGGTTTGGTTTCTTTGTTTAATGGCATATCAACCTTTGAAGATTATTTAATGCCAAAT
>CAUZXS010003321.1:145000-147500 GCA_963585895.1 Sepioteuthis lessoniana
ACTCTTCTCTACTCTTTTTTATCTTCTGCATTATTACGATAATCATTATTACAACTGTTACTATAATTATTCCATGTAATTTGGTCCTTATCCCTTCTCTGCCTTGCACCCATTCGGCATCATCTCCTTCCATGCTATTAATTCCCTCATGAAAGTTAACAACTGCAACTATACTCAATCAATGGAGTACGACTGGATTTCACTTCTCCCAGTATTGCTAGTTATTTTAATCTGCGACATCCCCCCCAAGGTAAGTACATCTTATTCGTTTCTTTTTATTTAACTAAGTATATCCATAATCCTGTGTATGATAATTGACAGACCCTCCCGGAAGCTTCTTTTTTCGACCTTGGTTCGCACTGAATAGGCCTAAGGGACAGCCAATCTTTGAACAGGTTTGGTCGTCGTGACGCATTTTTTTGAAAATTTTGAGTTATTATTTCCGTAAGTCACTTTTGTTGGACATTTGACAAAGGTTGTTGTCATCATCATCATCTTCACCATCATCGTTTATTTATTTATCTATCTATCTATTTATTTATTTATTTTCTCTCCAGTTTTAACTTGTGGTTTTACATTGATGTCTGAGTGACAGCAAGTTCCCTCAGGTCCCCAGAACTCTACTAAGTATTCTAGCTGATTTTCTTCTTATTATTTATTTATTCATTTATTTTATAACTGATTTTATTCGTTACAAACCGATTTTCAATCCAAAACTTTGGACCGGCAACGTTTTAAGGATTTAGTAGATATTGTCAGATTATCGTAATACACATATTTACAGGTAATTTTTATCATCTCTTTAGTTTAATTGGAAAGGGTTAATTTGTTTGATTTACTTCAAGATATACATATTCAATCCATAAAGTCAAAATGAGATTTACATGGACAATACTTTTCCCCCTAAAGAATACAAGAGGTTTCTACGAGAATATTTCTCTATTTTGTAGATGTCTAACTTACAGATACCAACACCTTTTTTAAATAATCCCAAGGGAATAACAGTTATTTTTTGAGTTTTAAGTTGCCAACTAAACGTGACAGTTTTGCATATTGTTTGTCTCTATGCTACTTAAAAACATAATTTAAATAATAATAATAATACTTACATATTCACGCATAAAAAAATAATGGACTTAAACAGGGACATAATGTAGGTGGAATCTTATTGAAGTAAAACGAGTTGATGTGAAGTATAGAGATAAACAAACAGGCCTAGAGATTTAGTGAAATGACAGGTTGACAGATGACGTTGAGGAGAAATTGCAAAAAACTATAGTGACAGTTTTTTTTTTGTGTGTATTTATATCTGTAATTGAACCCATAAATAAGTCACATTACGCAGTACAGGTCCCTATCTTGCAAACAAGTAACGTTAAGCGGTAAAAATTACTGATTTATACATCAATATTAATGCCTACTTTTCACTGAATAATCTTTCTTTGACTCAAATATGCCGATAAATGTACACATTAATAGTTTTATTACGATACAAGACGTGGGTTCTATTCAGTGTTATTTTTGTAACATTGTATGGTGACCAATAATCACGTGTGTATACATTGTACATTGTACACGTATGTGTTCTTTCAGTCTGTATGTTTATATCAGGCTTACAAAAATCGTACTGATTTTTAAGTATGTGATATACAATCAAGACTCACTGGAAGTCATTCAAATGCTATTAACATCTTAAATGAGTTTGTGTATAATATACACATCTATCTATCTATCTATCTATCTATCTATCTATCTATCTATCTATCTATCTATCTATCTATCTATCTATCTATCTTTCTTTCTTTCTTTCTTTCTTTCTATTCGTTGTACAGAGTTGTTAGTCAGCATTCCTATACACACTTAAGCGTAAAACACTCTGATTCTCATATACATATTCGTTATTTTATGACTAACAATGCATCTTCCAACTTGTTCTTCGTTTGCTTTTATATCTTCCTCCTTCTTTCCAGCCATATGCTGATCACCACGTGTATTTAAATCTGACACAAAATGCCTTCATTTAAAACACGTTCACACACTCACTAGAAACGCATTTAAGAAAATACTCACACATCTAATCATTTGACTTCATTAAGGTTCCCTTTCCTAAGAAGCTGTCGAACGTGAGAAACGTTATTCTAAATAACACATCGTAACAAATCAAATGAAAATATATCAAAGCGAGGTAGCTTGATAATAACCTGCCACTTGCTCTTTTTCTTTTTTTTAAAAATCTAGTTATTAAAGAAGATATTTAACTTACATAGATTACACATCCTTCTTGCAAACCACGAAGGCCTTCTGCAATGAATTTTATGTACGAGGACATTGATAAATAAAAACAAACCAGTTGATTAATATTGCAATTGTTTCATTTGTTCTGTTTTTGTTTCATGTGATCTAATTTATAAGAACCGGTTGGAATGTGCGGATGTGTTTGTGTCTCTCCTCGTCAACTGGATTTATTTCAAACTAACTCAGGAATCACGGAAAAAGGAAG